>QFEA01002418.1:0-59075 GCA_003315975.1 Lactifluus echinatus
GAACGAAAAGAAATTTGAGGGGTGCTCAGAACAGAAGGGGCATCTCAGTTACCATAATAACCGTTACCGTTACCGCGCAGCCCCGGCTATCCCGTCCCGCTCCGACCGCCCCTTCCCGCGGACGTTTCTCTTTCCACTCGACCAACATGAGCTCAGGTACGTCCCTACTTTTCTTTTCGTTTTCCACCCCTCATCTCCCACCAGCCATCACAAATGACCCCTTCGCTTCCTCGACCTCTCTTGACGTCAATCCCTTCGACGACTCCTTCGCCGATCAGGGCTCCGTCAACAAGCCATCTCAGTATTCACAAGAGGTCGTCGCCTCACGAGCTGTTGACCTTGACCATCGCGAGCGGGATTTGGAGCGTAGAGAGCGCGAACTACACCAAAAGGCCGAAAACATCCGAAAGCATGGTCGTAATAACTGGCCTCCATGTAAGTCTCTTCTTTCCCTCATACTCGTCTTTCACATGCCCTAGTCTTTCCCCTCATCTACCACGACATTTCGGAGGAAATCCCTGAAGCATCGAGGCCCCTCATCACACGAATCTACCTGCTATGGCTAGTCCTTGCAGGAACCTTGGTCGTCAACATGATCGCCTGTATATTCGTTCTCACCTCAGGAGGCCCAGATGGCGTAAAAGATCTTATTGTCAGCATCATGTGCGTTCCAGCTCCAGATTGCGATCTGTCCGTCGATTCACATTCATCCGTAGCATAGCCCCGTTGATCAGTGCTTTGTCATTCCTACTCTGGTATAGGTGAGAAGTTGTCTTTCATGTCGTATATCAGCGTGTCAATATCTCTGTAGGCCGATCTATAATGGATATATGAAAGTGCGTTTTACTCTCCCTTTCAGTCAGCGAAACCCTAATCAATGCTGCTAGGAACAATCCTTGTACTACTGTACGTATACCCGTACTGTGTCACATCTCCTGACCTCTGAGTGAATCATTTTTTCTGTTTCACAGATATCTACTTTTTCTTCTGCGGGTGGCACCTGGCCTTTAGCTTATACATGTGATCTCTCACTCCTCTTTCTGGTGAGCATTTACTGATTTGAATTGGCGCTCTAGGCTACTTGGTATTCCGAGGTACTTGCCTGCTCCCGCTTTTGTGTCATTTCTGACTTTTTCTTTCTTCAGCACCGGTTCCGCTGGTCTAATCCAGACAATCCAGAGGTTCTCGCATGGCGCTTTGGTGGCTGGAATCCTGGGCGTCGTTGCCACGGTTGGTTGGGCCGTACAGGGGCTGGGAATTGCCTTTTATTATCGCCAGGTAATCGCCGCTTGTCAGTTTGGATTCTGTGCAACCATTCACAACGAAACAGATTTGGACGCATCACACTGCGGCGGGTCACACGATGGAAAAGGTACGGCTTGGTTGAACTTTGTGGTGACAAGTTCATTGCTGACGTCTTGGTACAGGCAAAGTCTGAGCTGGCGACACAAGGAGCGAAGGCGTACTTTACGCGAGGATAGTGATACTGTTTGTATGCTGCGGATGTGGCGTGGCTGTGGCTTGTGGCTGTGGCTGTAATGCATTGCATTTTAGTCTGTAATTTGTCGGAGATTGAACGCGGCCCCAGAAGCCCCGTCAATCTTTTTTTTCTTCTTTTTCTATCAACCCACCATCGTCATCTAAGGTCAGCCCGAGTCTCTCCTCTCCTTCCCTCCCTTTCCTTACTTCTCCCGTCTAGCCAAAAAGCAAGTCAAAAAACAAAAAAAAATCCTAAAAAACGTATTCTCAAAGCGGTTGTTTCATCTCTTTTGTACGCTCCTTGCCTTTTTACACGTACCACTTGTTGATCTTGATCTACCCAACCGCAGAAAAACATAAAGCAGTAACGACCCCCCGCTCAACCCGTACCAAAAATTAAAAAAATGTCCGCATCGCCTGTGCCAGCTCCGGAGGTATCTCTTCAGGTTCCTGATGCATCTACGGTTCCGCCCCCGGCAGCGCCTGCTTACAATCCCCCACCGCCGTCTGTGGCGTCCGCTCCCTCTGCCTCCCTTTATGTTGGTGAATTGGATCCCACTGTTACTGAAGCTATGCTATTCGAGATTTTCAATATGATTGGTCCCGTTGCTAGGTGAGTTTCAGATAGTGTTGGCACCTAGGGTTGTCAGTTGATTGTCTCTGGTCCCTGTGTTGCTTAGCATCCGTGTTTGCCGTGATGCTGTCACGCGTCGTTCTTTGGGTTATGCCTATGTCAATTATCTCAACGCAAGTGACGGTAAGTGCCTGTGTATTCCCTTGGTTCGCACTAGCCCACAAGTCGACGCTTAGGCGAGCGTGCATTGGAACAACTCAACTATTCTCTGATCAAAGGGCGCGCTTGGTTAGTAGTCCTTGTATGATATCTCTGTCGGGCTCATCGTATTTCTCAGCCGCATTATGTGGTCTCAGCGTGACCCAGCCTTGCGTAAGACCGGTCAGGGCAATATTTTTATCAAGAATTTGGATGAGGCAATTGACAACAAAGTCTGTCTCTCGTCTATACTTATGAGGAGATTGTACTGACTGCTGCCAGGCCCTCCACGACACTTTTGCTGCATTTGGTAACGTCCTATCTTGCAAGGTTGCTACCGATGAGCAAGGCCGCTCTCGTGGCTATGGCTATGTTCACTACGAGACAGCTGAGGCCGCCGAGACTGCTATCAAAGCTGTCAATGGAATGCTTTTAAACGATAAAAAGGTCTACGTTGGGCATCATATCTCTCGAAAGGTGAGAGGTGTTGTAGTCCGTGTCTACGTCGTATTGATTCTAACTTTCGTACAAAGGAGCGTCAATCTAAGTTGGATGAGATGCGTTCCCAGTTCACGAACCTTTACGTCAAAAACATCGACCTAGAGGCGACGCAAGAGGACTTCGTGGAGCTATTCGAGAGATACGGCACGGTAACCTCAGCTGTCATACAGATCGACGACGAAGGCCGAAGCAAAGGCTTTGGATTCGTCAATTTTGAGAGCCATGAGCAGGCTCAAGCGGCCGTGGACGCCCTTCATGATTCAGAGTATAAGAGCAAGAAGCTTTTTGTCTCTCGCGCTCAGAAGAAGTCGGAGCGTGAGGATGAACTAAAGAAAACATATGAAGCCGCGAAACAAGAGAAAATGAGCAAATATCAAGGCGTGAACCTCTATATCAAGAACCTAGAGGACGACATTGACGACGAGAAGCTTCGTTCCGAGTTTGAGCCCTTTGGGACGATTACAAGCTGCAAGGTTATGTGCGATGACAAGGGGACTTCCAAAGGGTTTGGTTTCGTTTGTTTTTCGTCTCCCGACGAGGCTACCAAGGCCGTCGCTGAAATGAACAACAAAATAATTGGAACTAAGCCTCTCTATGTTTCACTCGCTCAGCGCCGCGAAGTCCGCCGTCAGCAATTGGAGAGCCAGATTGCTCAGCGTAACCAGATTCGGTTACAGCAAGCTGCGGCGGCGGGTCTTCCTAGTGGCTACATCAATGGTCCCATGTACTACCCCCCCGGTCCAGGTGCTTATCCTCCCCAGGGTGGCCGTGGTATGATGGGATACGCTCAGCCTGGTACGCTATTGCTCTTGGCCTAAAAAAGAAGCTAATTTAATATGTGCTCAGGTATGCCCATTCCTGCGCCATACGGTCAAGCCCCTCCGCAGGGATATGGTAATATGCCTGGTTACCCCCGTGGAGCACCTCGTCCTCCCATTCCCCGCGAAAGCACCTCTGCCAACCAACCTGGTATTCCACGTACGACTGGAGCGCCTGCAAGCGGCCCTCCTGTTCCTCGTCCCGGTCCTCAGGGAGGCGTTGTACCTCCTCGTGGAGCTCCGAGTGTTGCACCACCTGCAAGCCGACCTCCTCAAGGCTACAAGGGTAATCCATCTGTCCCTCGCAACGGACCCCCGCCGGCTCAGGCCGGCCCTGTCCCACCTGCTCCTGTGGGCACTGGAACCTTACCAGTGGACACCACTCTCCTATCCAATGCATCTCCGATGGAACAAAAGCAGATGCTTGGTGAGGTGATCTATATGAAGATTGTTCCGTAAGTGCTCTTCGTGGCTGGTTTACCTTTCTTATCCCCATTTCGAAACCAGTTCCCAACCTGACCTTGCTGGCAAAATTACCGGCATGCTTCTCGAGATGGACAACTCGGAACTACTACACTTGCTTGAGTCTCCGGATGCAATGGCTGCGAAAGTCAACGAGGCTTTGGCCGTCTTACAGGAGTTCGCTCAGAGGGATGATGCCGCAGCGGGTGGGGCCTGAGTAGCATGATCACAGGCCTCGTGTGGGTGCTGTTCCCCGATCTCTCGGTGAAACTGCTGTTGGTCTTGTTTGTCGCTGTCTCGTGTTGTTCATCCGTTGGCCACTCTCTTATGTTTCCCATCTCCGGCCGACAGGTTTCCCTGCGGCTATTTGCGCGGGTTTGATGGTGGTCGTTCGTTTTATGTACTCGGAAGGAATAAAGATGTTGCAACTGCTTAAGGATGTGTGTCGTGTTGTTGTATGAATGTGATTTGACGGTGGTGATATGAGTTACAGGGTATAGCGTGACGTGTAATAGTATCGACATCATGCTGTCAGGCGTAGTTAAAAAAAAAGTAAAAAGCTGGAGACAACGGCACGAGAAGGGGTATGTGCAAGAGGTCGCACGACTGACTCTCAAACGCTTTTTATGGCATGGACTACATGTAACCTGTTTTCAATGTGCACAAGGGGATAATACAAGTCTCGTTGTGCAGCCTCGGTAATCTTTTTAACCATCTTCTCGTCAAGGCCCGACGACAATAAGAGAGGTCGGATGGCCAGGATAAGCAAGTCAGATTCCATCCACGCGAGTTGGCCAACGGTCAAAAGGGTCGGATCTAGTAAGAGGGAGAAGGCCCGTCAACCGTCAATGATACAGAAGGAGATGGGATGATAGACGTACCCTTTGGCCAAAAACCAACGGGGATGTCGGCATGCTGTTGGAAGACGTGGTCATACCACCCGAGGTCGTGGACAATCTCTCCCATGCGTTCCGGTACGGTGGTGTCTACGCCACGCATGGCGAGCGCGCGTTGAATTTCCTCCGACAGAGCACACCAGCCTGGGATGCCGGATTTGGCATGTGCGGACGTAAACTTGCCGTCCGCGATGGGACGAAGGTCAAACTCGATAAGGATGAGCACGCCACCGGGGCGAAGGATACGGGTGAGTTCGTGTAGGAAGTGAGGGTAATCGTGGATCTAGAGAGGGAGGAAGGGGGGGGGGGGCGAGAACGAGAACCCCAGGGGGAATGATGATGAGCCATAGCGCCCGTGGGGTAAGGAAAAAAGTGGCACGCGACCTACCCCTAGATGCATATTGCGGGCATGCACGACATCATATGAATTGGAGGGGTATGGCAGACAGCGGCAATCAAGGTTGCAGAGTTCGAACCTAAACTTGATAAGAGGGAAAATGAACACCACTGAGGAATGACGCGAATGGTACTAACGTGCAATTGGAAGGAACGACCCTGTGGCGGAGGAGATGTGGGGCATGTGAGAAATGAAATGAGGAGATGAAGAGAGTTTGAACTTTGAACCTACCGAGGCTGGAGCGGTGCGAGGTCGACACCCGTGACATCGACATGCGGAAATTCATCCGCCATGTCAACCGCCCTGAGGGGGGGATGAGATATTTTCCCACAGGATTATAAGGTTCAATTTACCCACTCACCAGAGTCCGCCGCCGGTACCCATGTCGAGAACTCTGAGTTTCCCACCGCCTGTATCGCGATCAGGGGAGAGCACTTTCTCCACAGGTCCGACATAAATTTTATTTCCGAGCACGAATCGGACCATCCTGTGAAACAGCTCAAAGCGCTTCCACACAATCTCAATCTCAACACAATACCCTTCATCCCAGACAGACTCGACCACTTACCCGTATCTCATCCTCATCGGCGGGCATCGCATATAGCGGGTTGAGGTTGTTACATCGTCTGCCGCCGACGACACGGAAAAACCCGTCGTAATCTCGTGGGGTGAGGTTGACCAGCTCCGGGGGAACGCAATCGACGCACATAGATGCTAACCTGAGGGAGAAGACAAGGAAACTCGAGTGGACGGTCGTCAGCCGCAAAGGAGGGAGGTCTGATATACTTTCGGGGGCGTGTGTATGGAGATCTATCGGCATGCGCGATTTCAAATGAAGGGATACCTTGATAGGCCAGTCAGACGATCAAGGTTCCTCTCCCCGTCCTCGACAGCGAAAAAAACTCGGAGTGGAAAACACTTATAGAATTCACTAGACGTGCTACCTCATACATTTGGCCTGATGTCGTGTACAAAAACCGTTCTCGTGGCCTCCCCGTGCCATCCCCTGTTTCCGCTAGCACTAACCAAGAACCGAGCACCTGGATCGACCACTTCAAGTAGCAGTCATATCAGAAATCATCCAATACGCAATTTCCTCGGTTTGGGGCTTACGCATTTGGGACACCATTCCTCCATGGTGGCCAGGGATGATCTTAAATTGCATTCGTCCTTTAGCCTCGCCTTCGCCGGCCTCCGCCGCGTTCCATAATCGTATGTTATCACTACAGGCACTAAAAAGGTGTCCGTCAATCAACGATTCGGTCGAATGGGGATATCGATATGACGAGGCGACGTTACAAGTGTGACCTGGTCCCGGCCTGCGCCACTTACCAGGCAATGTGCCGCCCATCGGGGAATGCGACCACACAGCTAACGATACCGGAGCTTGGGGGGTTCCTGAGCGTCTTCATCAGACGTGGTACCTCCGCGGGTCCAGATCGTCCGAGTTGCCTAACATCCCACACGTCGACGGTACCATTCCGTCTACCCGCGTAGATCTGGCCTCCGTTTGGGGACCAGCAAGCCTACCAAGTGAAATTTAGAGATATTTCCAACAGAATCGGTGTCACGAGACACTAAATTCACTAGAGGATTAAGGGGTGAAATAGATGATGCCGTACCGAGAGACACCAAGGGGGGGTTTTCTCACTCATCCATAGCCGACCCACACCGTAACCAGCGCCAGAAGGAACGCGGCAGTCCCACAAGACAACTTGCCCATCCATCGCTGCGGTCATGATTATGTCTTGAGAGAACGCTGCATAAGAGGATGTATCCAAGATTGGAGGTGCGTTTTTGGGTGCTGGCGCTGGTATTGGAGGTTTGGGACCTGGGACTGCAAGCGCTGCTTGCAAGGGCTGGGGAACGGACGGTGTAGACGGGATAGACAATACAGGTGCTGATGACACCCCACCAGGAGAATTGTCAGGTTCCCCTTCCGCATCAGGCTCGTCGCCAAACAAAGAGTCAGCCTCTGAATGTGCATCCGTGTCCACAGGTAACGGTTTGGATCGGGCTTCTGTAGGTCATGTAGACTCGGAGCTGTGAAGTCACGAAAAAGTATATGCTCACCAGTTGGCGCATCCAGATTGCTCGATGGGTCATCTCCAGCTGCCGAGTGAGATGACCGGCCCAATTGCCCATGATCGACTGGGACAGATGAGTTAAAGGTACTCTTGCTCTGACTGTACTGAGGAGGTACGTTGGGATAATCGGTGCTTAGGGGACGGACTGCAAGCGCAGCCAGCTGCGCACCGTGGGCAACGAAGCGGCGCGCTATCTGGCCAGTGTCGAGGTCCCATTGCTGGTGCAAGAAGATGCTCGTAATTTGGCGATGCGCTGGTGGAGATCACATACTAGAGCCTGGCCATCCCAGCCCGCGGAAAAGAAGCCTCGTTCATCATGCTGGAGTGAGAGCGCAGAAACAGGGCCGCGATGACCCTGCATGACGTGAAACACACGACCTGCTTCATGCCTGACCGTGTAAAGGTTGATTTGCCCTGTCTGAGGATTAGATGAATCATAGGTCAGACGGGTGCACCTGGCAGGGTTACCGACATTGGTTCCAGCCAAACCCCATAAGGCATCGCCGTGCAGGGCTAAGCTGTGGACAGGTGAACGCGCAGCTTCTGCCGATGGCGTTGACGTTTCTTGGTTCTCCCACCACGACCTGACTTGACCAGCTTTCAGGCTGCCCTCAACTACACCTGCATGGTGACGCTGAGGGGCAGTTAAGAATATCTTGCCATTCACGGCAGCAAATATGTCGTAGTCGCGAATATAACCATCTTCTGAACCCGTGAGTAAGTGGCTCATGCAAGGGGTAGCTGCAAGAGAATGCGTCGGCACTGGGTGAGGAAGCGCACAGATCGCTTCTACAGTATATGAGCGAGGATATAGAACTGAAGGCCGCAGCTCAGAACGACGAGTGTGGGAAGGGGAAAGTGAGCGTGTTCTCGTTGAGGGTGGCGTTGGATCTTGGGATAAACTCGTCAGGGAAGGCTATTTGTGAAGTCTCAAGGAGCTGGTACCTTTGGGCGGTCGCTGGAGCGCAGGCGGCGGCGAGGGGCGCTTTACGGAGACCACTGCAGGGAGCGGGACCACTGGGGACTCGACAGCCTCAGGTGCGACTGAATCAAGGACAGCGTCATCCTCGTCCTCGTCCTCGTCCTCCTCATCTTCTGAGTCCTCGTCGTGTGATTCCTAATGGAGGACAGTCAGAGGCGTTGTGTCTGCTGCGAAAGCGGTTGGAACAGAACCGACCGGGTCACCCTCCGTCGCATCCTCCGCGCCAGCCTCGATGGCATCGAATATCTCCTGGTCGATATCTTCCTCGCCCTCGTTGTCAGACTCGACGTCGTCAATGTCGTCTTCGCTATCGCTCCCGGGCATGGCGGACTAGAATGATAAGAGCGGACTAACGCGGACCGCGAGGATACGCACTTGCTGATCCGGCCATGGTACTCTCCGACTTGGGCAGGAAGCTGAACGCAGCCCTTTCCTCGTTCAGCAGGGTATCCGTCGTCGACGAAAAGGTTCGTTGTTCGTTGGCTCTGCGTCTGCGTGACCCGTCCATTTATTCATATGTTTCAGGTCTTAGACGCCCTCTTGAAAGAGGTTTGCGCTGCACTCCTCGAGTCCGATGTCAATGTCAAATTAGTCTCTCAACTTCGGCAAAAAGTCCGCGCTAAAGCTAAAGCCTCATTCGAAAGTGCCGGGGAAAAGGCAAAGGAAACAAACAGAAAGAATGTAGTGCAAAAAGTATCAGTGCTCCTAGCGTCCACTGCAACTCAGTGTCTTACCCAGGCAATCTGCTTAGGCAGTCTTCGATGAACTCGTCAATTTAGTGGATCCTGGGCTAGAGCCCTACAAGCCGAAGAAGGGCTATCCGAACATCATTATGGCTGTCGGCTTACAGGTATTTAGAACGCTATTGCTTGTCACGCATCTTATGCCTGCTATTAGGGAAATGGCAAGACTACTACGTGTACCAAACTAGCTGTGCACTATCAGAAGCGTGGTTTCAAATCTTCAATCGTTTGTGCCGACACTTTTCGTGCCGGTGCTTTCGACCAGACTCGCCAGTCCGCCACCAAGGCCAAAGTTGCGTACTTTGGTTCATACACAGAAACCGATCCCGTGTCGATTGCGGCTCAAGGAGTTGCTAAATTCAAGAAAGAGAAATTCGAGGTGATCATCGTCGATACTTCGGGGCGGCATAAACAAGAAAGCGAGCTCTTTGAGGAGATGAAGCAGATCGGCAACGCGGTTAAGCCCGACATGACTGTGCTGGTCCTAGACGCGAGCATTGGTAAATGACCCTTCACACCATCGGTGGCTCTCTTTCTAACATATTCATATTTCCAGGCCAGGCAGCAGAGGCTCAGAGCCGCGCTTTTAAGGAGAGTGCAGATTTTGGTGCGATCATCGTCACCAAGATGGATGGCCATGCTAAAGGTGGAGGAGCCATCTCTGCGTAAGTGGCTATCTATTTGGAAAATAAAATGCGGTTTATGTTTCCTATCATAGCGTTGCCGCTACGAAGACACCAATCATCTTCCTCGGGACTGGCGAGCATCTAACAGATCTCGACCGGTTTTCACCACAGCCTTTCATATCGAAACTTCTAGGTCTTGGAGATGTGCAAGGCCTGATGGAACATATGCATGATCTCGCCACACAAAATCCCGATCGACAGAAAGAGATGGCGAAGAAACTCGAGGAAGGCAAATTAAGTATTCGCGACTGGCGAGAACAGATTCAGAATGTCATGAATTTGTACGCGGTCCCTATGTTGAGCGTTGTTATCTCATAGAAAGAACAATGTTTCTAGAGGACCCATATCTAAAATTGCATCGATGATTCCCGGCCTTCCTCAAGACCTTCTGCAAGGTTCTGATGAGGAGGGTGCTCTCCGCCTGAAACGCATGATTTACATCACCGATAGCATGTCCTCGGCGGAGTTGGACTCGGATGGTTCTCTGTTCATGGAATTTGCAAAGGACGGTAAGCCCGTTGGTCTCACATGGCGCGTGTCACGGGTGGCCCGCGGAAGCGGGACAACCGTGCGGGAGGTTGAAGAGTTACTTTGTCAATATCGCATGATGGCGAATATGGCAAAGCAGGCGGGCGGTAAGAATGGATGGCTCCAGGCTATGCAAAAGATGCAAGGAGCCGCGGGTGGTCGTGGTCGTGGAGCTGGTGGTATGCCCACGCCCGCACAGATTCAAGCAATGCAGGTACGTGCAGTGGTGCCTCGTTTACTCACACGCAGAAGATATCAACGTTTCTGCCCCTTATTTAGAATGCGCTACCACCCGGCATGCTTCAACAGATGCAACGTCAAATGCGGAGTGGAGGGGGCATTCAAGAAATGATGAAAACTCTAATGCAAAGTCAAGGTGGCGATCAGATGGACATGGAAGAAATGCAACGTATGATGGGCCAGATGGGTGGTCTGGGTGGTCTGGGTGGTTTTGGGGGAGGGGGAGGAATGCCCAATATGGCTGACATGTTCAAGCTGATGGGGATGGGAAGAGGCGGAGGGGGAAGATAGGTACCCCCCTGGGTGCCACATAACTAAAGAGATCCCCTTACGGTATACATACATGTGTCCATACGACTGGATGACGGCAAGTAGACTACAAAGACAGCTCAGCGTACGGCTGTTAGCGACCCTTCTCCCTTTGTTCCCGTTTCCATCGCTTTTTCTGCTCCGACGCAGAAGCTTTGTTGGCAAAACTGAAGGCGCTTGTATGCTTGGCGGTTCCAGTTTTTCTAGAAACCGGCACAGGGCCAGCAAATATAATCTTGTCCCATCGCCAAAGAACCGGGTCAGACTTATCGGTGCGGCACGCGCCGTGAAAATGATCGCACTTACTGCCCAGAGGCCCCAAACGCCCAGCACGCCTGTACATGCCGTATACAATACGGCGAGACTTCCAACATCTTTGGCATTGTACGAAAGGAATGCACTTAGGAGCGAGAAACCTGTCATGGATACGATAAGAGGGTGGTTCCTTGGGCCCTTCAAGTTGTCGCGCTCAGGTACGGGGGGGGAAGAAGGTATCTGCCGGTGATTCATTTAGTTTATTTAGGAGAGGATGGTCCGAATGAATGATCACATTGACAACGAGGCCTACGGCCGAAAATACCAATAGAAGGCCGAAGTGTAACGCCAGGAAGGACTCCAGTGGCGTCAAGTATCGAGATTCTCCAATAGCAAATAGCAGCATTCGGGGGAAAAATATGAGGGCACACGACCATGTTGATAGGCTAGGTCAGGGCGGTCAGAACACTCCTGTGAGGGCTGATTACACCGCGAACATTACGAACGTAGCCCAGGCCCAAGGGGAGGTGGTGCTCTCCTCGAACCCGTCTAAACTGGGGTCTAAAGCATCCGACGGAGTCAAGGTTGCTCGATCCTTGTCAGATAGATCGTCTAGTTCGAAGTCTGAGGACATGGGGGGAGTGGTTTATCATATATCATATCATCAATCACGACTAACAGCGCTGGGTGCCACTTGCACTGCGCTGCTCCGCTGTTCCACGTCATTAATATATTGCTGACATAATGACGATGACAGTCAGTAATCCGTGTCACACGACACAGTTGTAGTGATTACACGAAGATATAGTGTCGAGTAAGAAAACAATGCAATATAGACCGTAGCTCCAAACCGCTTGGCCTCATGGCCTCACCAACCAGATGACCCCGCGCCCCATCCTCCGTCGTTCTGGATCAATGTCGCTCGCTGATTAGGCATCCCGACCGGACCCGACTGCCCAAATCCAGAGGGGGGTGGTGCAGTTCTTTGCCCGAAGGGGGTTTGATATCCAGCCATCGGTGTCTGTGCAAACCCAGTCGCCGATGGCTGGGCCGGTGTTGCACGTCCGACCATGGCAGAAGGATGAGTACTTTGCCCGCCGTACGGGTTCGGAGTACGTCCAGTTTGACGAACAGAAGTACGGCCTGGAGTTGCCATTCCCGACAAAGCTGGCGTGCGACCTGGAGTGCGTGCCACATATGGTGTCTTTCCACCAGCGCCGCCTCCTAAGTTTTGGGAATCATGGATTTGACGAAGTTTGAATGCGTCACAGAGTTCAGGAACGCCAGTGGCGGGTGTTTCGAAAAGGTAGAAGGCCTCCGGAGCAACGCGAACGGGCTAAACAGAGATTCAAGTTAGCCTTGAACGTACCCAGTAGCAAAGGTAAAGAAGTTCACCCAAGTTTGAACTGTAGAGCTCTTGTTAGCCAAGAAGCAAAGGTTGAAGTGACCAGGGCGCTTCCGGTTGAGTGTGAACCCATACGCGCTCTTTGATGGATTCGCCGCGACAAAGTTCTTCAGGAAAAGGTCTAAACAGCCAAGACGATGATGAGATGGAGATCGCGGCAACCGAATAAAATACAGACGAAGTTCATCTTCCGGACCCGGTTTGAATTTTTCAAATGCCATGAGCTCTTCGACCCGACGTGCTAAAGCTTGGACATGATTGACAATTAACTCATCCAAATCCGAGAATTCGTATTTGCCATCAACAACCAATTGGCCTCCGATGTTTTGTCCAGTCGGGTCAGCATTCAATTCGACGACGTCTATGTTTGAAGGGAGACAATAGTGTCAAGAGCTGGACACTGATGCTGTACAGCTTGACCTACCGATGTGTTGGAAGAGTTTGTCATCAACTTTCCATGTCACTGCAAGATGATCCATGCCTTTCGATGACGGTCTGATCACAACGTCACCTCGCTCTTGGCGGTCGAGGTATGTTTCTGCGTCTTGGGAGTTGAAGTTGTGGAAATTTGGATGCTTAATGACGCGGCGGGACCTCTCAACCTCGGCGCGCTTCTTCCTCTCTTGTAACTCCCGATCCCGATCCCATCTCGAGTAGTTCCAGCATTCGTCGTGTTTCACCCGACGGAATTGGCTGTCTCCACTCTGCACGTCAGCAGGTCGGGCGGAAAGCTCAACGAGAATGCTGTCATGAGCCAAATCCAGCTGGACGGCGACGATGACGGCAGGAATCGTCTGGCCCTTCTTTACTACGGTGTCCACGCGTACCGGGCCGTCATGATCCGTGAGGAGACCGGACTGGATGACACCCTCGAGTCCAGAGTCGAGACGTACGCAAACCGTGCCCCCTTTGAACCCAAGAACGAGAACAGAGACAATGAGGCCCATTCGTAAGGTCCGTTCTGTTTCACTTGAAAGCATAGTGACAACTTCCCAGTTAGTGGGTCGTGGAAGTGGGCGTCGATTGTCGCCAAACGACCTGATTAGTTCCGAGCGAATCAAGTTCAGAGTGTGGCGCTTGCGTTCCCCACCAGAGTCCATGAGGCTGACGGCAAACTCGTCGAGGTTGAGCTCGTCCAGCTTCTTCACGTTGTCGTCGTCTTCCATTATGAGCGACACGACGTGCGAAGGATGTTCTCCATGAATGTCCTCTTCATCGAGTTCAAGTGCATCTGTGGCCATCTTTCGTGCGAGGTCATAGTCCTCAGGGTGGATACGTGTATTGTCCAGGGGATCCTGTAGATCGGAGTCTTCATTATTTCTTGCTTTCGACGGCTTCGCAAGAGAAGATTCTTGTGGGATACGGAGGAAGCCAGCAGCATTTAGGAAAATCCTCGTCGTCAATAAAGAAGCCTTGACAAATTGATCGCGGTTTGAGAGATTTCCACCCTACACAGCATGTTTAGTATCACTTAAAAATAACGTTAAGAAAAGGGTTACCAATGAGCCGATCTTCTTGACTAGGGCTTGGGCCTTCCTGGGTCCCAAACCACAAATATAAGGAAGAAGATGCTGGTAATAAGGGTCTGTCACAGCACGATTGATATCGACCCCAATACGGTTGACGCAATCAACCAATACTCGCTCCAACACCATCAAGAGCTTCTCCCTGGGAACTAGGTGTTGGTATTCGTCCTCAAATGTGATCGCAGTAATGTCCGAGCGCAAAGCGGCATATTCATTCAGAGGATTTTGCAAGTAGCGGGCGAGGCCAATGCAGTACTTGATGATAGGCGAAAACGATGCAAATTCATCGGCTACCCTTTTGCTGTGTTGGTACTTGCGCGCAACCTCGTCAAAGACATAGGCAATAACTATTCGAGAGAACTCCTGGGCGTCACCGGGATTGATAAAACTACCATCTTCCGCAAGGGTCTGGTGTAGGGTTTCCTTGATTTGTGAGGATAATTTGGTGGTAGCCATCGAAAAGCCCCCAACCGCAATTATATCAGGTTTACGGCGTCGAACGAAGTCCCTGAATTCTTCTTGGTACTCAAGGTCATTGAGATTGTCAATCCTAGTGTGTTCGCGGAGACGACCAGCTTCATCCAGAAAGACGAGCGTGATATGATCCTTTTGAGGGTCGCCTTTGCCCCAGGATACAGCTAAAACAGCGGGTATCTCCCCCGCTTGCAAGTCGTCTACTTTGGACGGTGCAACGTCTGCCCTCTGGGCATGGAACAGTCAGTGGCTTTCGGATGACAAAGGATAAACCAACCTCGCGCAGCGATTCGCCACATTGCCGTGCCAGCAGGTCTTCTACCTCCTCCCGCAGCCACTCGCGGGTCCATTTTGCACCATGAGGCATGAGATGTTGCTCGATGGTCTCTGTGATGACTCGCCTTCTTTCGGCATTCCAAGCATTCACCGTGTCACTGAAACTATCGGAAACAAACGCAGAAGATAGTTCATTTTCGAAGTCGTTTTTTTCATCATCTGACAAAGTAATTGAGACAGTCACGAAATGATTTGTCTCAGCTGCTAAGATGTTCAAAAACTGGTGGGTTGAACGGAGATCTTCGGCTGGCTTATTATGAAGGTACTTGAATGCCTATGGCGATATAAGTACCCATGACGCTGTCGAGAAGTAGGGGACATACGAAGTAGGGGTGATGCTCGTCGATTTTGTTCAAACCCCTGTCAGTCGGTTGAACGGATACACGCGCGAAAGTCTTGAACTTTTGCCGAACTACTTGACGTAAAAGGGGGTCCTTGCCCAATTCCGTGGCGATGATCATGCGAGCGCGGCGAAGGAGTTCGGAAACTGGCAGTGCCTTGGTGGGATCAGGGTCTACAAACTGTTCGGCATACGATTCTGGAGCTAAATCTTGATCATCCACCCAGTATGACTTCGTCCCGGAGACGAAATTCATGATAATTTCTTGGGGTTTGATACCAAAGCCCTTTGCGAGACATTAGCCGGGAACGACTAGGAGAAATACCACAATACCTCGGCAAGTTTCGAAACTATGCTTTGTTTCGCCAGCTCATACGAAGATATTCGGCTGGGCAATTTCTTCCTTCTGACCGCGGTCTCATCGTCATCGTCATGGAAGCGTAATTCAAACTGGTCTCGGTTCTTGTTAGAATTTTTGTATTTCAGGCCTAGCCACTCCGTCGCATCTGCGACCATTTCGACGCTGTCAATCTTCCGCCGAATCTCCATTTCGTAGTATTCGTCAGTGACACCTAGACGTGTGTAATAGGCTTCAAGAACTCTTCTTCGTTCGAGGAGAGAACGGTATTTTTGGCCGAGGTCAAAAACACGCCAGAGTTCACCCAGGGACAGAAGTTCAACACGAGTTCGGATATCTTGAGCATTGAAGTACCAAATGTAGTCACGCTTGTGTACCCAGATATATGGAACCTCGAACTCTTGAATAAATAGGCATCTGAGGCAAAATGTGATTGCGGCCACAAGCTCTTCAAGAAGATGGAAATATTGGCCATCCTGACGGAAGTAGTCCCGTTCCTTGCGTTCCGATAGACGAGTTAAGACCCAAGTCGATGCATCATCCAAATCATCCAACGACAATGGCGCAAGTGTAGACAGTCCTGATGATTGTGAGAGTGTCGACGCGGCAACTTGGAGGCGCTCAGGTGTATCCTGATAACGAATCAAATCATCGTCCTCAGTGAGCAATCTGTCACGAATTTCGGACGGTTCAAAGACCTGGACGTGTTCATGAGAACAAGCGATAAGAAGCAGCTCTGGAACCCACATCCTGAAGATTTGTGTCAGGTTTGGCGGGGAAGTCGTGGTAGTTGTCGTCGTCCTCAACCAATGCCCACTCGTAGTCCCGACCGTCACCGAAGACCTCGTAAATCTCGTCCCAAGCGCTAAAAATGATCAGTATTGAATGATCATAGTACCTACTTCGACGCTCACCTTGCATCAATACCCGTCAGCTCAGGATGAGAACCAAGGGCCTTTCGCCGCTCCTTCTCCAGCCGTCGACGTTCCCTTCTTCGTTCCTCTCTCTCTTCTTCATCCATATCACCATGACCCTCCTCTTCATCGTCGTAGTCGATAAAATTGTCCATATCGTCTAGGTCTTCTTCTTCCTCACGTACCCCAACGCCCTTGTCGTCATCCCAGATGCGGGAGATGTCGTTTGTCCGTAAAGTTCCAGGCCCCCCCACGTCAAGATCATCTTCTGAAGACTCGACCACAGACTTGCGCCTCGATGTAGACGCTGCTGGTGGAGAACTGGAATCGCGACCACGTCGTAAACGAGTCAATTTATTCTTGCGTGCAAAGGTTTCTCCGGTATTTTCTTCAAGGAGTTCGAGGTCATCATCTTCTAAAACTTCATCTTCATCCAGGGCTTATGAAAAAGGGAGGATATTGGTTAGGCGTTCACGACAAGAAAGGCGTAGCCACACCGACCTCGGCGATGGTGGTGTCTTTTGCGCCTTTTACGCCTCCGCCTCCTCTCCTCCTCGTCACGGGTCTCCTCCTCCTCCTCATCTTCGTCCACTATGAAGCCTTCCCTGATTCGACGCGCCTCGTCCTCGTCGTCTTCAGGTTCTTCGGAGCTATCTGCAGAAAGGGCATCGTTGGGTTCTTCTTCTGCATCTACAAGCATATTGTCATCCAACCGTCGTTCTCGAGACTCGAGCTCCGCAGAAGGTGAGGACATAATGGGCTGGTGAGACCGAGAGGGTGTGCAAGTGCAGGCACAAGGAACAAATCAAGCGGTCAAGCGGAAATCCGAGTTTCAGTGCCACGTGCCCCAAATTATTTGTCAGCATCCTCTTTCTTTCCCTTTCCCTTCCCTTTCACTTCATGCGGATCGAAAAGTGCTACTTTTGCTCAAAAAGCGTGTATCCTGGCCATGGTGCGGGAGGTCATTTGTCTGTAATGTCGTTTTTCCTGACTGTGCACAGGTACGGCGTTTGTTAGAAACGATGCAAAGGTCTTTCGCTTCTGCACCTCAAAGTATGTCATTCATTTGCTTCTTCATAGCCGATAATTTTCCTCACAGCTATATTTCACGTATAGATGCCACAAAAACTTCAAGTAAGGTAATCCTAACCCCTCACAGATTACCCCCCTTATGTGCAGCTTAGGATGAAGCGAAACCCCCGTAAAGTGAGATGGACTAAAGCTTTCAGAAAGGCTGCTGGGAAAGAGATGGCCATAGTACGTAATATTTTCTCTTGTCGACCATGCAATTAATGTCATCCTTGTTTGATTACAGGACTCAACAATCGATTTTGAGAAACGCAGAAATATCCCTGTTCGCTATAATCGTGGACTCATGCAGACCACTCTTCATGCAATGAAGCGAATTGCAGAGGTCAAGAAACGGAGAGAACGCGCATTCTGGAAGAACAGGTATTTGACGAAGCGTTCGTGTCTAACGAAGAGGCTGAACAATGCCCAAGGATGGCTGCGAGCAGAGAGAAACTCAAAGCTCATCGAAAGAAGTCATCGGAAAGTCGGACTTCTGTTCGCTTGCTGGAACCAACGGCCGATGCATCGTTATCGGAGAGAATCAAGACAAAAATCAGGATTGCTGAAAAGCCTAGGAGCGCTCTCGTCCTGGGAGATGGTCGATCTATGGACATGGAGATGGACTAGTCTTTGCGACCATGAATTTCCATCCACAGCTTTTGTGTATGTACAGTACAATGCACGTAGATGTCAGATGTCTCTGTTACTGCGTCATGATACAGGCGCACAGGACTGGAACGGCAAGATGTTATTGGAGATATGTAGTCCCAGGGATCGAGGACTGGTTTCGTGTCCTGCCCCGGCCTAACTACCGCTGCTTATACTTCGCGGCATTCTCGTGGCGAATCTCCGGGTCCATGGTGTTATGAAGTCCGAGTAACGTCTTGCTAACTGCCTCGCTTGCTCCAATCATGGGCTTTAAGACTGCAATAGGCACTGCTCGAATAACGGCACGAACAGGTCCCTAGATGATGGTAAGTAGGAACTCCCGTACAAACGAGAAGTCTAGAATGCACCTCACTCCCTGACCGTTCAAAAACCTCCATGGGGACAGCAAGAATTGTCTGGGCTGCAGAGCTGAGGTTTCGCCTTATGCTCGTATATGCCGATTGTATACCTTCCCGAATGTCGACGGGTTGTTCAGCATATCTGCTTATCGGGTCTGTAGATCCTTCGTGCAACGCCCAGCCGTGAGCAACTGCGTCAGTAGCATCCTCGGATGTATGTGAAACCGTTTCAGCTAGAATGGTCTCGCCGAAGCCACTCCCTAGAACATTCTCAGCTTGTTCTAAGATGACTTGGGTTCCGGTTGCCAGTTGTGCACCGAGTTTAATTGCTTCCATCGCAGTGGACCTAACGAAAGCTTTCGTCCCTTTTTGTAAGCCACGTACCACGCGACCGTCCTTCCTGTACTGAGCGATTGGCAACAGCACCAAGTCCGCTACGCCTGAACCGACATTCACCATTGAGCGGATGGGAGAGACACCTGAGATCACATCCGCAAGTTGAGTGGCTTTGACGTCAGGCGTCCACAAGTCATTGAGCATGTCAAAAAATCTCGGCCATCCAGCAACCTGTACGAAAGTTGGGCAAAGCCATTCTCTGCGCCAGAATGCATAGATTGGACACTCACCCCGAAAAGTGTGAGATGTCTCAGCGTCATCTCAGCACCGTCAAAATGGAAGAAATTCATCAACTCGATAGTTCTTCCCTCCCGCAAGGCTCGGTAGTCTACCCGTCTTGGTTTGTAGTCTAATTTCAGCACCACTGGATAAACCTCTGCTCGCTCTATGATTCACATGAAGTTATGGTGGGAGCAGTAGTGTCGATCGACGAACTTACGGAGATATGTTTCGTCTCTGGGCCCCGGGTCCGAGGGAGTGTTGGGATTTTGGAAGTTAAAAAACTCCTTAAGGAAGTCCAACGCATCTTGATCGACATGAAGGCGAAGTGGCAAAATTTTAACCTAGACAACTTAGTTTCCCTGGAAGGCTCTGATATGAAATTATGCTCACGCGTAATCTGGTCTCTTCGGAAGCATTTCCTGGCACGGGATGGACACAACGTAGCTCTATGCGAACCATGTCAGACCCTGTCTCTCGAACATTGCCGCGGGAATCAGAACGGAGAGCCGTGAGGAACTTTTTCCAAGTCGATGTCTTCACGTGGTCCATGATTTCGACGTCTTTGATCGTAGTAAAGGTCCTAGATACAATTTCGTCGTTTGGAGCAAACTTGACAGCCTCGGCGAATAAGCCAGACAAATGGATCTCAATGCTAGGACCGCGCGATCTTGTAAGACGTCGACCACGAAGTCTCGGATGTTGGACAGTGGGCCGCCCAGAAGTGGGCCGCAGGGATTGCCATGAGCTAACGCTAGCTGTATCATTATCTTCCCTTAGTTGTTCGTCTATTGCTGCTATTAATGCACCCGGCTCCATTTCGTCTGCATCATGATCGAGTCCGACGTGAATAGAATTAAAAAGGAGGGTGTTTGTGGGATCAATGCTCGGGTCGTATGTTTGACCGCTGGCAACCATTTGCTTAATTCGGGCAAGACGTTGTTTCAATTTCTTCAACTCATGCTCGATGACTTTACGAGTCGTGGCCCAGTCGTAACCTTCATAAAGGAACAACGTGATGTCGCCCTCGTGTATGACGATACGGTCCAATTCTTCTGCCAGCCTAAGGACAATTAGCATTCAGATGTGGAATGAATACTTAACAAAGCTTACTGAGGACTGGTTTCTACCAACGCAGGCAACGTATTGAAGAAGTTCTCGACTGTCTGCAACCCCTTTGGGTCAAGAAGTTTGATGGTCTCACCACCGACATTGGATATGACGCTCGCAGAATAAGACGGCAAATTCGACCCGCCAGTTGATACAGCCTGGTTCGCATCATCTATCTCCAGGTCTTCATCATCGAGCTCGCGAAGACCCGCTGCCGCTCCAAAAGACACATCTAGATAGTCGGGATTGGAGGGGAGGTCATCATGGATCATATCTGGAGCTGCACCGACTTCTGGGACGCTTCGAAACGCATGTTGGTCGATTGAATCTGGACCAGGTACGTGAAAGAGACAGAAACACAATAATAAAGTCTTACACGTGAGTTCATCTGAAGAGCGTTCTTGACCTGACACAACCGTTGGGGACCTCGGCTGGGACCTAGAGGTGATGTCCCTGCCCGATTATCAACGCTGTCTACGACGTGTCCAGATGTCAACAAGTACGCACGGCGGTCGCTGCTCTGCTTCAAATGCTGAACCAAAATGACCAAAATACGATCCCAAAGCAGATCCTGTATCAGCACAAAGATGAATGCGAATATTGATACGATCGATAAAAACCT
The DNA here is from genome assembly GCA_003315975.1 of Lactifluus echinatus. Taxonomy (NCBI): domain Eukaryota; kingdom Fungi; phylum Basidiomycota; class Agaricomycetes; order Russulales; family Russulaceae; genus Lactifluus; species Lactifluus echinatus. The sequence goes on from QFEA01002418.1 coordinate 20,934, forward strand.
GAAAATCATATCAAGGGATGCAACCAAGTAAAAGCGAGGGTGAAAAACCTCTGATTGAACCTTCATACTATTTGTCCGCTTAACCCTAAGCGAGAGATTAGAAACTTCAGTGATGAGCGCATATCCCAATCGCTTGGGTGTCAGTCAGCCAGGGGGTATGGACGAATTGTAAACGACATGCCTTCCAGTGTAGTACACCTTGAGCATCGGGTTGACTTTGGATACTCATGTCTTGTACGGTTTCGAGATAATCATCCGTGAATAATACCGCCAAGTCCCGTCCAACTATACGCAATAACATCTCTGGCGAGTCTCCAACAATTTCTGTGCTCAGATCGAGTTCTCCGACATGTAAAACGAATGCCCCGGCATTATTTGGAGCAAATAATCGTGCTGATCCGTCCCCTATCTTAAGTGTGATTTGAGTCCGCTCACTGGGAACAACAGACTCGAATACCTGGAGTCGGTATGTTGAGTGACTGGTCAAATCAGCGTGAATACTACCTACCCCTGGAGGAGGCCTTGCGAATGAAAATAAAGCGTCTATCCTTTTCATGTCAGGGAGGAAATTAAGCATAAAGCCCAGGACGGTGAGTTTGATTCTTGACTCCTTTGAAGCAGTTTCATGCAGGGCCATTGACGAGTATCGAAGCTTCAGGATTGGCTTCGGCGTCGAAAACTAATATCACATCAGTATACACATCGTCTCGGACAACAAATAGAATACCAGGCTTCGTGGAGCTGCCAGAGAGAGCAACGGATATTGGAATGGGTTTGCTGCGTCAAGCACAGTGACACTCATAACAGACAGAGTAATCACAGTTTCATCCTGGAGAGAAAGCTGTCAGACTAGAAGCGTGCAGGGATGGGAGCATACTTTTCCTTCGGGTTTCGATTCCATAAGGATGTCCGTATCAGACGCAAAAATGTCGAACGGTTTCACAGAATTTGTTGCTCCTTCAGATTGACCAGGTATCAAAAGTCTTACGGAAGCTATGTGCAATGAGAAAACACGAGAATGATAGGGAGAGGGGGTCCTTGCCTTCTGATATAGTCACCTTGAAAATTCTTTCGGTGAACGTTTTACTGTTATATCGCGAAGAATTATCCATGGCAGTATCTACACTGCTTTGCTTGCTGCTCGAGAAAAATTTGCTTCCAACAAGGCTCGGATTCTGGCTCGAAATCTCTTGGGCTCCATCGCTTGACGGCACCAGTGTTCGTTCTAATAGCTGTGATACATCGTCGACCCAGAATTGCAACGTGTCGAAGAGAGGCTTGGTAAGGTTAAAGCACACGGAAGGCACATCAATCTCGGTTATCAGGACATCAGGACGTTTGCCTTTTCCGCCTTGCGGGGAAGGTGGATTCTGGGTTAACTTCATGAAGGCGAGTCGCCTCCTGGTGGGGGTGTCATCCAGGAAACGAATGTGCTCCTTTAAGGACGGGCCTTGGCTCTCTGTAGGAGAATACAGTGAGCCAACTGAAGCAAAGCCTCTAGCAGTCGCTGCGTGCGCAGACGAACAGGCTATCAAAAGGGCCCGCCACTCCACAGTGAACAGGTGATTATCTCTTGAGCCCGAGTTTTGACGTGTCGACCCTATCTTCATGTCAAGGCGATGAGGATACATCTCCGTGGTCCCCAGCGGCGGCTGGGAATTCAACATCAACCTATGCACGTCTAGTACCATGGAACCTGATCTCTGAGAAAGTGATGGAGGCGATGGACATCGTAATTGAATTCTGACCATGGAGAAATTAACGTCGAACTCTGTACGGTTATCGCGGCGAGATAGGCCCTATCCCACTGCTCAGTAAATAACGGGTGACAAGCGACAAATATATGAACCTGCGTATGTTCATGGGTTTTTCTTGGTCTGGACGACGGCCCTCCTACGGCAGCTTCCCCGGATAAATAGTCCACAGACAAGTTCAAGTCGTCCAACTCCTGCTGTTGGATTCGTTGTATGGTCTCCCTTTGTGGACTCGAGAGCGGAGTGGGATCACCGCTGTTAACATATCTATGAGCAACTTCGCGGTCCTCTCCTTCAGAATCAGAGTCACCAGGTTGGCTCGACGTTATCGAAGAGCCCGGGGTATTACGTCCGTTCGAAACGATCTCCAGAAAGTTTAATGCGACTGCTATGCTTCCCATATCGACGAAAAGGTGCAAAGGAATCAAGTTGACGTGTATGCTACAAGTTGATTCAGAGTCCGTGCCCAGACCTGGGTCCCTGGGTGATGACAAAGAGATCTGGCCATGTAAGGCAGAGTGTGGTTTGTTGGCCGAAACGTCATCGGCCAAGACTTTTGGACTCGATGAAATGAGGGGCGATATAGGTGAATCACTTGGGTAACTCCTGTGCGAGCGCCGGTACCCTGGTGGTGGCTTCACCCGCCAGAATGACAACTTGGCTTGGGATGTCCGATGGTCTTCCGAAGTCCAATCTAAGATATCAAACTCGGGTAAAGGTGAAAACGCTCCACGAATTGATTCCGGGGAAAGGTTCGCAGGCTGTTCAATGGTTCGGTGAGGGTGGTGTTCGGGATTGTACTGGGTAAATAGAAATGGGTCAGTTATCAGAATTGGTAACACGAAGTGGTCGTGGGCTGTAGGCGCGGCCATTGCACTGTTACGTATGCAGAAAGCGGATACCGATAGATCACCAATGGAGAATCTGATCTGACTTGATGTCGTCCCCGTCACACCCCGGGATACTCGATTTCTCTCTGGTTTAAGACCTGGAACCGGACTAAATACATCCGGAAGCTGCTCCAAGGTAGTAGAAACTGAGAACTCTGCCTGAAGCGTATCCATGACAAAACGGATATAATTGTAGTTGGATTTAGGGGGGGTGAGCGGATGGGCGAAGAAGTCATTGAGGAATACGTCGTGCATATCCTCAAGGGAAACTGTAGGTGACACTAGAACGGACCGCAACAGGAAGACTAGGCCGCGAATCCGAAGCATGAGGGATGCTTGATCAAGGAAGGACAGGGGGGGAGGCACCAGACCAGCGTTCTTGGTTGCCAAAGGTTGGCCACTTTGACCTGAATGTGATCCAATGACAGAGATTATATCTAGTATTGGGCCGATTTGTGTAGCTGTCAGGGCGCAAGCTACAATTCCGACAGACACCGATATTTCAAGGTTGGGTTGTAGATGGTCCGGGTGGGATGTCTCTGGTTGGGTAGTATCGAGGTCAGGATGAGTTTGTGTCAATGGTTCGGATCGAACCGGTGGTGAAGAAGTTGTGATGTGAACGGTAATTGGCTCAGTAACCAGTGAAACTATGACACGGTGGAGACCATCCCTCATTGTTTCATCTGCGAGAGATGGTGGGCGATCGTCCATGATACGGCTACTTGGGTATGGATCGGAATCGCTAGCACCAGCGTCCTGGGCATAATTGACTGTAGCATCGAAACATGGGAGTACATGCTCAGACCCTTGTGTCGTCAGGGCACTTTGGAAAAGGCTGCTTGTGGCCGAGCCAGAGGGTGAACTGGGTCTTGAGCGATGCTGAGAACCCGACGAGTCCATAGATGGCGCTGGCTCATTCGGTCCTGACAAGCCCTTCACGGAGGAGGAAGGCGTAGCCGAAGAGAGCGATGTGGAAGACGACGATATATTACTTGCTTGATACGAGGTACCAAGGTCGCGGTGCGCTATCTCCACCCCCGAAATTTCGATTGTTCTAGTAGACTCGTCATGTCCAGCGGTTGGCTTGCCATATCGAAGCTCGGAAACTTTGAATCTGAAGCTTGAGTGACCCGGATAAACCACCGTTATGCTGATATCTTTCGCAGAGAACGTGAACTGAGAAAGAAGGTATTCAAACATGCTCGCAAACATAGAGATCCCTGTTGGGTCCGCATCCGGATGGACGTCAAGGTCTTGCCTTGACGTGTCGAGTCCACCTGGCACGTAATCGTCACCCTTGTTAGAGCGCATTCTACTAGATTGAAGAGCCTGATAGACTTCCGTGCTCTCTTCACGCGTAATCTCTTCGTGAGCAAACAATTGTGCAGCATCCGATATGGAGTCGGCGAGGTTTGTCGGAGAGAGGGGTACGTCTTTCGCCACCCGCGGAAGAAGATGAAAAATAAGATTCAGAGAGCGGACTGACAGTTCCACGCCGTTTTTCAGCGGGTTAGGCCAGGGTATGCGCGCTGAGACAGACGCGATGCAACCCTCGTGAAGTTGTATAGGTAACCCAGAGAGAAGGGCATTGATAGACTCACGGGGTATGACTTAGATGTTATCTACGTTAAATGGGCAGACTCACAGTACACTCGAGTTTCAGATCATTGATCGTTAAGTTTCCTGAACCGATGGCTGAGTCTATTTGTGCGACATCCAATTGCCCGGGTTTGAGAAGGTGGCCCAGGAATCTCTTAAGGATGAAAGAGAAGAATTTACGTTGCAAGTTGGGAAAGATAGAGACATCGAACTTCGGGAAAGAGAACCAGGAGGGCACCCAGGACGACATGGTTCGCTGGAACTCGTGTGGGCTCAGCTCGCTGCACGCACTGTACCGTATACGGCAGTGTTCCGACCCGGGCCGGGAGAGGATGAACGCGCTTAGTTAAACAGGTTACGTCATTCCACGTGATCAAGCTCATTTATGTAATCAACACTACGCTCCAACTACCAAAGACTCAAAATCTCGGCGTCCCTAATCGATCATTTTGAAATGGTCTTGATCAATAGTCGAATATAGTAGTCCATCGTCCATCATGTCTTCAATTGCTTGCCTACAGTACATTTCTCCATCAGTAATTTGAACAAACAACATATGTGGGTAAAGATGTATGCAATAATCACCGGATCTTAAACATATCATATTCTCTGATTGTCCGGAATATGACATCGATAGGCACACCAGCTGGGAAGAGGGGAGCATTGTTGTAGAACTGTACTATTATGGCTCTCTGTAGATGGCTTAGTAATGAGAAAGGGTCTTGTTGAAGAGACGGCTCGCTGCTCGCTGCCAAGGGAGGACTCGAGTCAGCCGGGACTCTGGATGGAGGTCGAGACGATTGTTGTTGAGGCAAAGGTGACAGCTGTCGAGAAATTTCTACTTCGTTTGGATCATCAACCAGCGTGAGCCTGTCAAATTCGTCAAATGTGGCAATGGAAGCCTCGTGCCCCACTGATTGCTCCGCGGAGGCACTCGGGCCATTCTCCTGCGTGTCCCCACGCGTCTCAGGAGCATGTCGTGGCACGTTCGGCAGAGCCTGAAATTGCGACATCACAGCCGTAGAAAGTTGACCCGGACTCGGAGTTAGCGCTGGCTGCTGGTTGAGACCTTAGTCTCCAGCGCCCTTCCGCCACGCAGGAAGCCACCCACAGATATCCCTTTAGTGCTGGATACTAGGGCCGCCATGGCCTCTAAGCAATGAAAGAATGGTTCGTGCACATCGAGGACAGGACGGATGTGCTTCGCATCCAGCTCATTGACTCCTTTATATACCCTTAACTCCCCTGTCACGCGAACATAGACAGGAAACCTTCAAGTAGAATTGATCAGTGTGAAATGTTTTGGAGCGCTCCTCAACCTCACTTACTGCTCAGGTCGGAGACTTGTTCCCGACTCAAGTGGCTGCCAGGACCAGACTCGGAGACAACCACCGGTACCATCTTCCAAAGAATATCTTTCCCCGGATCCAAACTTGGAGACTCCAACGATAAATGCAACGCAAGTGACCTAGAAGGGCGATGTCAACCGGTTCATTCCTAGGTAACACTATGGGATACCAAATGGAGCTTGATTCCGTCTACGAAGAAACTAGATTGTGGGTGCGGCTGTTCAGCGCGCAGGAGCTGCCTGATCGTGGCTGGATGAAGAGAGAAAGAATGTCTTTGCTACTGGAATCGGATTAGCATAACCAGCGTGATGCCGTGATGCCCTGGGAAGGGAGAAGGTGGTGGGGCTGAGAGTGCATTACGAACCAGTCGTCTTGCATACGACATGGGGGCTGAAATTTTCCAACGTTGGATGCGGAGAGAGACACGTAGGGTAGTACCAATATCAGTAATTGATTGAACACTAGATATCACTACACCATTACGTAGACTTCTGATCGCCTTGGATAGCACACAAATAACCTTGCCCCAAACTGAAACCAGACTTGAGGATGTCAGCCTCAGCGGGGGACCACAGAAATGTTCAAGTCGAAGACGTTTCCGAAGAGACGATACGAGCAAAGCTAGTTGAGGAATTCAAGGCTGATACTCACCCATTGATTGCTGTGGATTTAGATGACGTTTTGTGTCAAACAACCAGTTGCGTTGCCGAGTGTGCGTTGGTACTCATTAAACGTTCAGATCCCGACTTCAGTTGGCTCGCCTTTATTGACTCGGAGCCGTTCAGGGCACAATCGCAGGTTTGGAACGGACTTGCAAATCGAAGACTTTTACTGTCAGTCGTTCATCTCATCGTCGTCATTCCTATAACCACATGCTTTCCTGGCAGATTCGGTTTGGTACAAAGTATGCACCATAACTGATAAATGGTTTGCGTACCCATCATAATCTGACTAAAACAGAATCCAGGTTGGGGTACCATAACGACTACTGCGGACAAAGTCAAGGAGTTCTATGACACCGATCAGCTTAGACATGCGACCGCTTTGCCAGGGTCTTTGGATGCGTTGAATCGTCTTCGTGAGATGGGGTATAGCCTGACTATTGTGACGGCTCGATCACTACTACGCGAGATGGAAAGTACGGTTATTTGGCTTGACGAACACTTCAACGGTAGGTGGATCTGTGATACTGGATAGAAAACACGAGTTCATGCAACTGAAGGCATATTCTGCAATGTAATTTTCTCGTCACAGGACAACAATAGACTTGCATACAACGGCAGCTGTATTGGAACAACGCTTAGCAAGCTGCAGGTTCGGTCATCGCGTGACAGATTCCGCATCATCACATTATTGATAACATGCCCATAGGTCTGCGAGACGATTCAATCAGTATTGCTCATCGACGACTCAATGGAGACTGCGTTGGCTTTCGGACGCATTAACAACCGTCCTATTCTTCTCTTCGGAAATTACGAGTGGAACAAACGTGTTGATGCGGGCGATACCTGGTCATTCGACCAAAAATTGGCGCTCGAGAATGGAAAGCAGTGGTGGAAAGAAGATACGATAAGCCTGTGTAGCGAGGATAGTATTTGGAGAGTGCGAAATTGGGAGGAAGTATTACAATGGTTGCAGGCTAGGGCGGAAGTAGGAAGTTGACAAATAAATAGACACATGCACCATGCACTAGGGAAATACCATTTCAGGCATTAATTGCATTGGGATGTGTAAATCACTGCGAGATCTGAAAGTGCGCTTCATCGATTGTACTGAAGATGGTACCGTCATCCATCAGTTTCTCGAGGGCTTGCCTATGTAAAATGGTCATTTAAGTCATCATTCAACTTAGAGCAAGCGGATCATCTCACTCGATAGCGCCTGCATCCGCTCCGATGCCTTTGACGATAGCAGCAATATGGACGCCTTCGCGAGTCTGTGGCTGATTCAGCATGAATTGAACGATGCCGCGAGGAACAGGTGGAAGGTGTGAGTATGGGTCTTTCGTTTCTGGCTGTGGAATCTGCGGGGCGGAGTACGCAGATAATGAGGGCATTCCACCAGCTCCGGAGGTCTGAACATTAGTAGGAGACCCTGGCTAGTTAAAAACTCAGCTGGCTCAGACACTGAACTGGAGAGAAATTTCATACAGGGCCACGATCAAAAGTGAGCTGCACGGTCATTACTTCGAGCATGTGAAAAAAAGGTTCATGAACATCCTGGATAGGCCGAATATGATTTGCGTTGATATATTTCTTTGATCCATGGGTTCTGATTGTCCCCGTAACACGGGCAAAGGAGTCTGGCCTGTGCAAGTCAGCATATCAAGGTGAGGAGCCAAAGATTAGTATCACTTGACAATGTCTTGGTCAATTTCGCCATCTTGACCGATTGCATCGGACCAATGCCGCGCCTCTACGCGGCCAGTACCGTCATCAAGAGTGTAAAGACTATTTGTAGTCTGCTTCTGGATTGAAGTGACATGCGCTACAAGTGTCACCTATCAAGGTACGCTGAGGAAACAGAGTAGCAGGCATGCATGCAGATAAGGCCGCACCTGACCGAGCTCAGTATTTTCGAACATCCAGTCGGCATCTGTGTGGGCTTGGGTAGCCTGGATGAATTGTTTCGCGGTTATTGGCCGCAAGGACTGTGAGAGCGCGCCCCTCTATAGAGGAAGTTAAGTGAAGTTAGGAATGTACCCAGCAAGATCGTACACGGCCAAGTCCACCAGGACTACCACTCGCGCTGCCAAACGGCGATCCTCCAGTTAGGTAACCACCTCCGCTCGTGTTTCCGTAGAAATCGATAGCTATGCGGATCCAAATTAACGCTTGGAATCGTTGAGATAAATGAAGTTCACTGACACTGACTCATATCCAAGGTGGACGCAATCTGTCGCCTGTCGATTCGATTCTCGCTGTCGCGTCTACAATCGACGCGTGACGCTCTCAAACAATCGACACACCTCACGGTGTGACACAGTCACGTGTACTTTGTTACAACCGCGTCAAGAATCAGTTACGTAATGGCCGACACGGTCACGGCTGATGACATCATTTGGTGCAGGTGCATGACTACATCTACGTAGGCGTCTTGCAGACCCGTTCTATTCCTTTCCCAACCCCTTCAAGAACATTTTTCTGAGATTCCGTCAAAATTTTCCCCACATCAAGGACATACTCATGGGTGATCTAATTAAAATGAATAAAGCCCTATTTCGGGCGATGAATGGGGACTGACCTCGTCATGCGCTTGAAGGGTCTTGCAGCCGTCAATGACTCGCTTCCGTTTTTCAGCCGTCCCTTCGAGTTCGCTAATCTTTGTCAACTGGGCGCCGATTTGCCGGACAAGGTCGATAGCACCGACACGCAAAGTTTTAATGTGCTGGACGAGCTGCCAAGTACCTCGTTAGAATATTACTATGGTGGAAACACGCCCAATATCTACCGTGCCAAGTTTGTTGATGCGAACGATGGAAGGATCCTTGAAGCGCTTCGTACAGATAAGGAATAGGAGTAGAGCCTGTGGGCGTCGTCAGCGACCAATAGTTATGCTCGCTACCTTGCTTGCCTCTTGTGTCAGGGACGCGATATGCAATATCTCATAGATTGGACGTGTTGCTTCGATGGCTCTCATGAATTTGGCATGCGCGTCTGCCGTAAAGTCGATGCAGAAGACAGTGAAAACAAGAACCACTTACTCTTGAAGTATGCCAAAATAGAGTCGGGCGGTTCGGTGATTCTTGGGGCGTCCTCAATCTTTCTTCCGTGGTCGTTTGACGATGCCCCGCCATTGGAAGAGTGATTGTCCTTCTGCTTTTGCTTTGTAGTATCTGCTTGAGGCCGAAGGAAATTGTGGAACGGATCCAACCAGTTTGTTAAATCGGTCGCATAGTAAAACAGAGAGAGTTCGTCTTCTGTAAGCTGTCCGACTATGAGGAAGCTTCACATTCATCAGCGGTGTAAATTTACCTCCGAAAGCTCCTCCGTACTCTGGATGGCTAAGCGCTTTGCCAAAGGTATATTCGCACCCGGGCTATAGCTTTGTCTTGGGCGATCACCGACGAGAAGTTTGTCGTCCTCGACAGAGAGGTCCAGGTCGCTGGCTTCCGACAACGCTTTTATATAAATTTTGAGAAAGGCCGACAACCACCCTGCCTGGTGACGGATGAACTGCGTCCTGGCTCCCGCATAGTGGGATGAGAAGCACGTACCGCAGGCTCCTTGCCAAAGAGAGTGGTCTGCAACAAAAACGACGATTGCCCCCGTGGTTGGTAATTCGGAATTACTTCCATGTCGCGGTTGTCATGATGAACTGACATCGAACTCGGTTACAGAAGATGGCATGGCGAAACAAGACCCACGTCGATCGAAGATAAACTTCAACTCAACTAGTTCCATGTCTACTAGTTCCGTGGTGACCGGCTCATGAGAGATGCGCAGTCGAACATGCTCGATTTTGACGAGGTCCCGCTGAAGGGAGTTGTCTAATCGTTCTTCAAAGACAACAAGTTCGGGAATCTAACATGTGCCAGTTAGCCTGTATGTGGTACGAATGGAGGAGGAATACCTGTGAGTACTTTTCCGTGCTGAACGCTTTGACGATGAACTCCGATGTCTGATAAGCCGTTAGCTGATGGTAATCGTGAAGATAGCGATTTTTTACTTGCTTCCTGGGAATTACTAAAGTAGATGTGACTGGATTCCAAGCACTCCGAAGCATAAGTCAGATCGCCCGTAGCTGCCAATGAGAAAATGGTGGCACGAGAAAGAACCAAATATGATAAAGTATCCGTCTGGATTTGTTTCGCATTTAGAAGACGATAGTGGTCCAAGGCTAGCTGTGGTGCACCTAAAGAGAGGACAGCTGAGATGCCTGAAAGAAAGTATCGCAAATATTACACACACCCAACAAACGATAAATTCTGACCAACTCCAGACGTATTTGGTAAGATTGGGGACTTCTTCTCGAAGCATATTCCAATAATACGACGGCGTTATAAAGGTGGGCCACCGCATTGTCCAGTGTGAACATGTTTACATACACCTGTGCCGCGAGAATTGCCAAGTCGTCAGCCGGTTGTAGCTCTAGTTTTGGTAGATCGTCGCCTAAGGGTAAAGCTTCGAAGTATTCACGGGCAAGGTCTGCAGCTCGGATGCCCTCCTGGCCCACCGTCAGCTGCGCGGCAGTCAACCCGTATCGTAGTAATTTATGGGCATTAACAGATCTCCGAAGAGAAGCACTTGAGGACTTGGATGGGCTTTAGCGCCAGAATAACGACAGATCGGGGAACTCACAGGGATGTGTGGTGTCTCCTCAAGGAAGGCGATCCAGTCGGACAATGCATCAGAATCGAGGTCAACATATGGACGAAGATCCTCATAGCATGATGCCTTGTCCCCGAAAATTTCGAAGTAGCGCTTCAGGAGGTTCAACAAATGAGAAGAATCTGCTGACGTTAGAATAGGTAAGCAGTGAATAGACGTTGTTAAATACCTGAAGGAATCCCATGAATAGCACAAAGCCTCTCAGTTTCCATTAGTCCCAACCAGCCCGCCCTATCATGACTACCGTCCTCCTCTGCGACTTTTTTAAAGAGGCCTCGCGTTTTTTCCACACGTTGGACGATGTCGGGTGGCGGAGATGAACTTCGTGGATGTTGTGTGGAAGTTAAGAAATTGGCTTCTAGAATACAGAGAAACTCGAGCCAGTTACGATCCCTGTAGAAGCACCTAAATGAATGATAGCCATGATCGGTGGAATATGTTAGCTAACCTTTTCTCCAGTATCCGTTGCTCTGCTATATCTGCTTCATCCTTTTGCCAGCCGCCCGCTTTCATGATTTCACGACGTAGATAGTCGCATGAAAGGTTGCGAGCACAGAGGAAACGCCCGGTCTCCGTCTCCAATAACTCCCGCGCGTCCTTGTAGAGTCCGAGTTGCTGCAGAATCGATATGTAAAGATGCAGCCGATCTGGCTGTGCCTCCGCGCGTTCCCAAGAAGCCGATATGAGGCGATGTGCCAGCCTGAGCAGGATGTCGCGCATCTCCACAGCGGTCATGGGGTCGTTCGCCTACAATCCAACGTGAATGAGGGGAAAGGTGACATAGTAATTGTAAAGCCTGACTTGCAAAACCGTGCACATAATTCCCCAAAAGACGTAGCGGTTGCTGTGAAATTGTTTGTTCAATCTGTTGGCCAGCTAAAGCGAATCAGTTCAAGGCAACTGCTCTAGATTGAGGGAGCACAAGTGGTAATTCATCGCAAGATGCTGCGAATGGATCATTAATCAGGGCAACGAAGAGCCTTACCAGTTGCGCAGCTTTCCAATTTCCTGCACGCACATTCGCAAAGAAAGCTTGGCGACCGAGTTCGTCATTGTCCGGTTGCTGCTTGAAAGCGTCTTCGAATAGTTTTACGAGGTCAGCGACTACACCCAGTTGCCTAAGTCATAAATCATCAGAGAACGGAACTCTGCGCACTGACATCTGCCGAGATGACGAAGAGCATGCATCAATGCGTTTATGGTTCCATCATCCGTAGGTTTTTTTGCCAGCACCTCTTCACAAAGTGCAATAGCTTCTTCAAACTTCTGGGCACGTGTAAGAGCAAGAGCTTTCAGTGCCTAACTGTTTGTGAGGACCGAAAATGACTATTCGTAAGGAGCGCGGCTACCTTGAGGTGGTCGTTTTTGGAGTGCTTTTTTAGAAGCTTATTGCAAGTCACCAGTGCCGATTTATGTGACCCACTGTCCAAAGCATCTGTCGACACTGTTGGCGTAATGTCGATGCGAACTGTAGAGAAATGCTCTCACCATAGATTGGCCGTATCTGGCGCTCGAGGGCTTGAGACGACATTGAAGAGACTATTAGTTGGCCTGTGATGGTATGGTGAAGCTGCTGGCAGCTTGTAGACGCTGGCGGCTCTCTCGGCAATAACCAATAACTGCCGCTAGAGAGAGTTGAGCGTAAAGGCGCACGGGGAAATACGTACGCGTATATTGCGCTTGTGCTTGTGTTATTACGAGAACTCGCCCATTGGATACAATATATCCCTCCGTGCTACACTCCCTGGGATAAATGCCCCCGGTACTACTTTCTCGGTACGAGGCTATTACATTAATTAGTTCGGGCCCATGCTTATGCGTTGGCTAGCGCCCTAGACCCAATATTGGGTATCTTAACAGGCGTATTTGCGTTCTACCTCTACGAAACAAACCCCCGCACAGCACCAATTCAAGAACAGAAATTGGAGAATCTCATGCGTTGGAAGATTGAAAATTACAAAACTACACGCGCAAAGAGAGACTCGACAGAAACGAGTTCAGATGATGACTGGTCGAAGTTACTGGCTGGAGCTAAGGACAAATAATACAGATCTTTCACTACTTTACCCCCTACCGCGATTCCCAACTGCACCAATGGCTCATTCACGTAGCACGTGGAGTACTGAGTAGTTCTCGAATCAAGTCCATGACTTGCAGAAAAGTCGTTCTATCCGTGCTGGAAAGCCCTTGGGTGCGAAGCAACTTCAACGCGACTCCAACGACCACGGGGGTATGGGACGATCCAATCTGAGTGTACGGTTCCGAGGTCCATATGAGGGTGGCGATTTGGGCAGCGTAAGATGAATACAACGTCTGATGATCCGAAGATGGTACATGCCCGAAAAGATACGTCAAGTCAATCGATGGGTGGACCGGTGGTAAGGTGGCATCGGCAGAGACGTCCAAGTCCAAAGGGGCATCGACCAAAGCGATAGTTGCTGGTACAGAGGCCTGGATCTAACGTAGTCGTGGCTAATCAGGCGAAAGCGGACGATAATAAAATCCCCAAGTCGCGTACAAGTGTCCCGACTTTTTGTAGCTGTGTCACAATAACAAGGACACGATCCGAGAACGTCTGAATAATAATTTGAGTGCGTACGGATTCGATGTCCCGTTCTGTGAGTACAACTGGCCGCAACATCACTGCGACCGGTAAGAGCAGCGGGCCGATGACGATGACCACGACTACGCCAACTCTCAAGAACAAAACAAAGGACGACTGCACACAGCCAACGTTACCATCTCATTCGTGGAACTTTTACTCCCTTGTAGAACAACGACGCAGGTCTCGTTCCTTGCACGTCTACCCTCTTGTTGTCCAAACTCAACATTGGCAGACAGGTCAGTCTTATGGACAAGCACCGCAATCCTTTTCCCCCACGAAAGCGAGCCTGTCATTGTCGGGCGTGCGTTCCCGTCGTCCAAACAATTCCTGCTTCAACCTCCTGCAGTAGGTAACAGCCACCCAGGGTCGTTCGAACCACCGGCAGCGCTCAGCGTATCACCCGACGAGAGATGGCTGTTCGCGTACTTCCCTGGTCGACAGGTACCGGGGGTGGGGTGCTTCTGGCGAGCTCGTCGAGTAGATGATTGGGATATCATTGAATCTATTAGCTTCCCTCGCGACAGAGGCGTCGTCTCCGCCATGTGGCTGGGCCACATGAGAGAGGTGTGTTTGCACTCGTGCCTCGATGCGCTCGGCATAATTGTTCACCTGGTCCACAGTGGATCAAGGACACAAGCCGGAACGAATCGAGGCTTCCTCCACTCGGTCCCGCAACGCTGTCCTCCTTGCCTACGCTCGTACTTATTACGCAGAATCTACAGGTGCAACTCTGTTGCGTCCGACCTAATTCCCAGGAGTCCAAAGTAACAGTCGTGTCTTGCTCTCTCGAAAAACGTGATGAAGCCCGTGACATGGGTAGTACTCCTTCAAACCTCGATTCCCCTCCAAGGTTTGAGAGTCGTTTCTGCACGCACGCAGCAATTGGCCTTGGCTATAATGGTTCGCCTACTGCCTTTTGTCCCGAACTCACAAGTGAATGTTCAGAACACAGAAACTGCAATCCTGGTAGCAACTCGCTCACGAGCGAAAGTTATCCCACTTGAATCACCCCATGTCCCGCTCGGACTCGATGGAGTCCCCGATCTATCTGCTCACTTTCACGATGTGTATTTGGCCGAGTCCACAGACTGGGAGAGCTGGGCCCAAGAGTCTAACATCGAACTCTGTGAAGTTCGATTGGGTTTTGACGGGCTTCGGACGTGTAGGTTCTCAGTGATAATGATGCACATTCTACTTTTGAACACCAATGCCGCAATAGTTCTCTCTACGATCCCCTTTCTTCCTCTGAGGTGTGGTGCTCAATTGCTCAGTTCCCTCGTGTTTTGCCCCGGAGATCCACAATATCCCACCATTACAGAGTCAAGCTCAGGGCCCCTCGTGCCCAAGATGTACCTATGTCTGTCTCTCATCGACTTTGGTAAATGTGATGATGGCGCGTTCGGGATGGAAAGTCGCCACCATCCCCGAGCTGATTTTACAATTCCTAAATCAGAGCTAGTCGTTTTTGGCCTCTATAAGAGAGTTCATCCCCACGCAAATATCTCTGAATGGGTTCGGTTTTTTTTTTTAAATTTGTGGCCGCATCTCTTCCGGAACTTGACTTTGCACTGCAGTCATCGACAAAGCTAATCTCAAAGACCTTATCTGAAACATTGGCATTCATACTGCCTCGCCATCGGTGCTCACGTGGAAATACAATCGTCGTTGGTAGTCTGAATAGCCAAGGCCCAGCTTCTTCCTCGAAAAGAAACGCATTAGTGACGGTTCCGTGCGGTAGCGTCACGGTACTTCAACTGTGAGCAAGCTTCATAAAAATCACCTTTGTAGTCTCACATACTTGTGACAGCTCGTCGCTTGATTCTCATCCCGAATGGGATGCAGAGCCTCTAGTAATGGGTTGGGGCGATAGCTCCTACGGATATCGTGTGCTATTTTATTGGTCCCAGAAACCGACGTGTTAATATCTTTTCTCTTCCATATTTCCAGCTCCTCTTTGTGTGGCGCTCTCCCCCAATGCTGTTCTCCTATGTGCCGTCTCCCAATCAACAATAACCGCCTCGAGATTAACAGTTCACTCGATGCCTAAGAGACGTCAGAAAGATGCCCCAGGTAGCACAAGTCTACTTCTATTCTAATACGAAATTTTCAGTTCTCACTTCGTCTTTTTAGTGATCGGGCCCCGTTCCGTTTCTGACCTCATACCTGCCCTTGTACTGGCTGTCTGGTCAAAACGTACCGTATCGGACGTTGCTCATCAGCTCTCACTCAGTTCGGTCAGCGTCCAGCAGATCGAAATCGTCTTATATGAGGCTCTTGAGGCACTAGAATCGCACAACAATGGTTTACGAGACGTATGGTTTCATGAATTCCTTGGCACCGTTCTTGAGGTCTATCGGTAAGATATTATCGTTGCATCCGGTACATGGGTTTGAATGATTGGGAAAGGATGAAAGAGGAACGAATGCAAAAAAAAATCGAAAAGGAAGCACTTAAAGTCCGCTGGAAGACCCTTCAAGATCTTTGCTCCGTTACGGCTTGTCATAATGCTTTTGAGGACTGTATGGATGGTGATAGCGTCGGGCTCGGTGCGCACTACGTGGCCATTTTGTTTCGGGACTCACAATTACCAAAGATAATATCTGGCCGTTGGTGGTACTGAGCACCTGGTTCATGGAGTTCCTGGAGGGATTCATGAGGGAGTGTGTCCTTCTGGGCGACTCTAGAGATGGCTTAGGGGAAGACGTTGCAGGTGAGTCATCAATTCGTGATTTCCCCGATTGGGCTGGAAGAGTCGTCTCCGTAGGAATACAAACCATCCCCTCCATCCATCCCGTACTATTGAATCTGCTTTCCCCGGATGCGTTGGCCAAGCTTCGTACGACTGTACGTGATGTCAAGCAATTTTATGACCAGTTGAAGAATCTCGATCCCAACGGAGAAAACGGTGCTATCTCAAGGAATGCTCTCCTCGACGCCGTAGACAGCTCTGGAATCAACCTTGAGGCTCTGGAACCTCTACTTACCCAAATCTCGGAGAAGATTGAAGGGTTCAATGGTTTGCTGGCTCTGTGTTCATCCCTGCGGCTAGAATACTCAACTTCTTACAGTAGTTGACGTGCGGCGAAGCATTGCTACGTGCAATCCCGTGCCAAACGTTTACCACCCCTTATGGGAGATTGCACAGACAATATCCAAATCCCATTCAATTGAGAAGTCGCGGCTATTCATCCAGCCATTGGAAATCGTGTCAGAGGTTGGGAAAGGAAGAAAAACTAGTCAATCTATCGACGAAGGGCAGGACATAGTCTCCAAGGGGATTCTACTTCGTCGGAGGCCTACACAGGTTTGCGTGAGATGCGGGGGAAAAACGCAACAGCATGAAATAAGCCCACGAGGGAATGGCGCTATTCCCGGTTCGTTTTCATTACAGTGGCAGGTGTGGGGACGGAGGTGGTCAACTCGTTGTATCTGTGGAGGACATTGGGTGGGTTTAGATTAGATTAGGTTGTTTGTTAAGTACTTAATCCCATGAGAAATGATTAGTCATACTGTACAGTTTAGTTTCAGCCACAGATTGGATGAGGACGACGTCAACACGCGGCCGATCAGAGACCAAGAACAAGACCAAAGGCCAAGATAATGGGAGCCTCAACCACGTACGTCTGTCATGTCCTGCTATAATATCACGCTGACCATGAGCTTGTCGTTGGAACAGTGTTCCTACCGTCGCGGTAAGCGCACCTAGCCACCGCCTCTGGTCTCATCTGAGCGAGATATGATAGGATATTGAAGTTCCTGAGACCCTCCTCAAGAAAAGGAAACAAAACGAAAAGGCACGCGAGGAGCGCCTTGAAAAGGCTGCAGCTGCTAAAAAGGTGCGTGTTCGTCCTTGTTCACTCTCTTGTGATGCACACGTACCTTGGAATGGCTAGTAAAACTACGTTTTCTTATGCTGCCTCCAATTAACCATCTTTCGGGACTGACGCTGTTGTCCCAATATCACTCATTCTGCGATGCTAACCTCGTTACAATACATAGGCCGCCAAAGCGAAACGGAAGGTCATTTTCAAGCGTGCGGAATCATATGTGAAAGAATACTTGTCAAGGGAGAGGGAAGAGATCCGCTTAAAGCGGGCAGCGCGTGCATCGGGTGACTTCTATGTTCCCGCTCAACCCAAGGTATTGTTTGTTGTTCGTATCCGCGGGTCAGTTGTATCCCGTCTCTGGCCGAAACTGTGGCCTGATAGTTCGAATCAGTATCAACGAGATTGCACCGAAACCACGGAAAATTCTCCAGCTACTCCGCCTTCTGCAGATCAACAGTGGTGTTTTCGTGCGCGTAACGAAAGCCACGCAGCAGATGCTTCGGCTTGTCGAGCCTTATGTGACCTATGGGTATGCCAAATCTCACTCGTCTAAGCGTGCAGCTTCCCTTATCGATTGATTCGCTACTCTAGCGAGCCTAACTTGAAGACCGTTCGAGAACTGATCTATAAGCGGGGCTATGGCAAAGTCAACCGCCAGCGTGTCCCCCTATCCAATAACTCTGTCATTGAGAATGCTCTCGGCAAATACGACATCTTATGCGTTGAAGATCTCGTACACGAGATCTTTACCGTGGGTCCCAACTTCAAACAGGTCAGTGGTCCCAAGTGCAGATGGCACAATGAATTCTGATTTCCCTGCCCTCTAGGCGTCAAACTTCCTTTGGCCGGTTAAGCTATCGAATCCCACAGGCGGCTGGCGGACACGCAAGTTCAAGCACTATGTTGAAGGCGGAGACTTTGGTAACCGGGAAGCCAACATCAATAAGCTTGTCCAACAGATGAACTGACGTTCTGTGCTGAGAGTTACGGTTGGGCGTTGGGTGGGATTCTTGCCATGAATCACTTTCGTTCGTAAAATAAAACGAATATGTCGTCATCTTTTCACCCAAATTTTACATGATGCATGCGAACGAACTTCCTTTACAGTCGGTGGTCGTTGCCTAGTTTGACCTGACCGAGAATTATTATACGTCGAAACTTCATTTGCCTCCGGTGAGCTACTGGATATATATATGAGAGGTCCAGTATCTCGGTCGTCGAAAGGCAACAAGGACGTCAACGACCTCCTGCGTGCACTTCGGTATGCCCTGACTAGTTGCTCATAAGCATTTCACTCGGAGCCACTGACAAGACAACAGCGGGGAACATTTCCGGCGCGCTTTAAACGCACAGCGCGCTTCTAAACCTGGTGCAATTACACTTCCAGCATCGGGGTCGGTCGGTTCTTCACTTCCATATGCTGAGATATATGGTTTGCAGCTTCATGGTGTTGATCAGAAGGTTGCTTCTCCACTGGTAGCGGGACCTATCCCGCGAAGTTGGGTGACCAGGACTGCACTAACCAACGTCCTGGAGGATCCCGTATGGCGGGCGACGGCGCTATCGCTCTTCTTTGCGTATCGCGACGGTGATCCAGGGACACTCAGTGGTATTACTACTACCACCATTACTACGGGCACCGAATTCACACTATTATGAGCAATAGCAGCAACTGGATCGGCAGTGAAGGCAGGGGTGCCGTGTCTGGCCGAGCTCTGTCTGTACGCCCTGCTTGCACATTATGGGACGAGCGCGGATATCCTCGCAGAGCTTGTACCGTATCTCGTGCCGCATCATCGGAAACGACTCATGCGGATATGTGCCGTACAGAGCCCGCTTTCCAGCGCGAGTTTGCGCGTGCTCTTCCTTCACCAAGATACGGTGAGCAGTCGCGGTGGCGGCGGAAGACACGGACACGGACAGTGCTACAATCAAGTGGACGGAGAACTCGTCATCGTCGAGCCTGCCACGCCTCCGCGTCCGGAGTTCTTCCTCGTCGTCCATCACAAGGACGAGGACGAGGATCATGGTAGCGCCAGCCTTGGGGAAACGGAAGGGGATGCCGATAGCCGTCGATGGGATGCCGCGACTAGCGAGGACAATGATGGTGACGGGCCTGATTCGCAACTGCTCACAGCCCTTGCGATTGTGTCCACTTCTCTGCCGATCCCTACCCTCCTCACCCTCCCACCTTCGCTCACGCGTCTCGCCCTTGTCCACTTGTCCGCACCCATTCCACTGCATCGCTTGCCGGCTAAATGTCCACTCCTCGAATTGTTAGATATCTCATACAACCCGTGGCTCGCGGAGCCTGCCTGGGGCGGAGAAAGGGCACTAGAGAGGCTTGCCTGGGGTCGATGGGGATACTTGAAGGTTCTGGGATGTCGAAATTGTGGGGTCACATCGGAGGAGCTGAGAAAAAAAGTCAACGAAGGGCGGTGGGACGATGTCACAATTGTAACGTAGCCAATGGCTATTTGAGCTGCAAAGGATAGGGATCCCAAGTGGGTGGCCACAGAATTAATACAGGACGACTGAGCTGAATACAGATGTGCAAGCTACAAAACAAAACAAATGCGTCTAATACAGTACTCCGTGCGAGCGATATAGTTTGAGAAGGTGGCTTGTATTTGAAGGGTACATTGCATGATGTCCCCACATCAGGTGGATAGAAACTGACTAAGATTGAAGGCAGGCACGACCTAATCACACAGAGTCAGCACCTGTAAGCAAATAAGAAAGTAAGGACGAGTCCCAAACCTCGGAGTCACCCATCCTTGACACGGATGCCTTTGCGCCCGAAGGAGCGGATGCTAAGAGAGGTTGTGGCCGTGAAGGTAATACAATACCAGTCGGCCACCCACGAGAAGGGGCCACACGGAAGTCATGTTCGTTCATGTAATTCCAGATAACGGTATTATATCGGACATAAAGTTCGAGATGTGAGATTGGAGGGGAGCCTGCGTGATCTGCACCACCTTGTCAGCGCGTTGACGGTCGCGATTGACATGTAAACGACAAACAAAGGATTGCGCTGTTTATCTCATCGGCGACAGCCTGCCTCCGTTCCTGAGATAGGTACTTTGCCATGGGACTTTGTTCGGGAACTTTATATACCAAGAGGCTGCTGACGTCGCTGAGCTCGTGTTGGTACTCAGCCCGCACGTGTGGGTCTTGCAGAGCTTGAGAGCAGTCATACAGCTCGTAAACGTGTTTCAATAATCTGGAAAGGTGGGCATCGCCATCGGCTTCGCTAGAGGGATCCCGGAAATTATTCGACTGGCATATTCGAATGGAAAGTTCGGGCTCGGTGCTGGGGAGCCTTGTGGGAGAGTATGGAAGAGGTTTCGTCCGAGACGCTTCGATGAAAGCCAGTATGCGAAGCTCAAGGTACAAGTGCGCGGGGTCTACGGTAAAGGGTAGGACCGTCTTGACGATTTTTGGTTGCGAGTTTTCTGCTGTCGGTGTGGTGGATTCCGTGTCTGCGCTTGTTGGAGTTGATGAAAGAGTGGAAGGAAAATTGATGTTCAAGAGAACGATGGCATCATCAATGCGACCTGAAAGGATGTTCGTCTGAATATCTAAAGCGGTGACATTGATAAGAAGACGAGGAAACGAGGCAGACACTGAGTACCTCGCCTAAGGTCAGCTTGGAGTAGAGCAACTTCAGTGAGGCCGGCCGGATCATCCTCCCCATCTGGACGACGAATTTCGTTGCCATCTGCGTCGAGATGTCGAATAGTGCTGTCGGCTGCGAATGCTCTGGCTGTACGTGTGTAACAGCGCTGAACCAGGTAGTCGAGGACGAGTGCACGCTACGGAGGGAGAGGTGAGAGAGACTGGCTGAAATGCAATAAACAACAACTTGCCAGATGCTGTGGTGCAGAGGAGCGAATAGGGTTTGTGGAACAAGACATGAGCGAGGGAGGAGAAGAGCGGATGGAGTGCTGCTCTCTGCTCTCACCTCGCCATGTCGTTTAGCGACTGGTCTGGCCTCGTCTCGGTCTGTTGCTGGCTGGGGGCTCAATTCCCGTGCGGTCCTCGTCGCTTCACGTTCCCCAGACCACCCATCTGACTTTATTTCATTCAGCCAGGTCCTCGAGAATATTCGTCGACAGTCCGTAGAGGGCCTTGCGCTCCCTTTCCTCGCCAATTGGCTACTCGGTACGATCCGTGCCTCGTCCATCTCCCAAATATTCACTCATGGTCGTCCGTCGTTCAAGGCGATGTGACCAACCTCATCGGATGCATACTCACTCACCAACTCCCATTCCAAGTAATTCTCCATCACCCCATCACGCGTTTCTCCCGAAGCTCACTGTTCATCAGACTTATCTCGCTACTTACTTCTGTTTCGTAGACCTTGCCTTACTCTCTCAATACTTCTATTATCGTAAAACAGCCACCCCGACCGTGTCAGCCTTCTCCCATTCGCGATCGCGCGCCGGTTCCCTGGCATATCGCACATCGAGAGAGAGGGCGCCATCTCGTTACCGCACTCTCTCCACCGCTGCCGCAAATGTGGCCACTATCGCGGCAGTGCTCGCCTCGCAGAGAAATGAGCCCCCAGCTTCAACTTACCCTCATAGTGCTCGCTGGTCACGTCGCAGCTTAGATGGTCTCCTCGATGACGATCTGCATCGTCCGAGCAGAGAAGACGACGATGAGGTGGATGAAGATGCTCTCGCCATGCTAGCAGAGAGTACCCATTCCGAATGGTCTGGCCGCCATAGGCACGTCTCCTGGAGCAAAGAAGGTCATCCCCCTTCTAGCCACAGTCGTGCAGGAAGCCGCCACGGCGTATTGCACTCACCAATACCAGCCTCCCTGCAGATTACATCCACTGTAGATGACATTGACCCGCTGGCTCGCGGTCGCTCATTGCAACGCGCCCATCTCTCCCCCTTAGAACAGGAGGGGCACGATTGGCATCGCAGCGATGAGGGGAGCCAACGCCGACGGAGTTCCCGAGCTAGCAAACGCGGAGCAAGCATGGTCTTCATGGCCGCTTGGGCGTTGTTCGGGATTGGGACGCTCGGGACGCAGATATATAGTGCGGAGAGCCGTGCCATCGCTCAGCCTGGGAGGGTGCTATCGTCATCATCAAGTCCTGCGCCGCCTGGCTTCCTGTCCCCAACTCTTACACACGAGAGCCCACCATTCCCAACCGTGGACGTCGTGTTTGATATACTTTCTTATGAGCAGCATATTTCCATGAAGGGGCCCCCTACGGCAGAACCCCAATTGGAACGCATGATTGGCCGCATCTCAGCATGGACATGCACGACTTTGTATTTGACATCCAGGCTTCCGCAGATATGGAAAAATGTGCGTGTCCGAGTGATTCATACGATATTCTGCAATTCATTTGTAACACCATTCCAAGTTTGTGAGGAAATCTGTAGAGGTATGTTTTGCTGCTCCTGCTCGACGTGGTCCGTTCCTTTTCCGACTTCTCATTTTCATAGGGGTTATCGATATATCTTTTCATATTTGCATTCCTCGGCAATTTTTTCTATGTTCTTTCTATAGCCTCCTCGCCTAATATGCACGGCCCTCTCACGGAGTCGTCCAAATACCTCACCGAGAGCATGCCGTAAGTTCACCATGATTATCCCTCGTTCTATCCCCGTTTTACGATTTCCTCCAGCTACCTCCTTGGGAGCGGTGGCACTCTCATGTTCGATGTGGCTATTGTCATGCAGTCTTTCATATACCGCCCAAAGCCTTCTAAATGTGCATCTCGAACATCTGCACACGAAGTAACTGCCGCGGAGGAGGAAGGTCAGGGTCTCATACGAGCCGATGATGTGGATGAGACATATACCACGCGACGCCGATTACCTGTAACTGCGGAGGAAAGAGATGTCAGGGACTAGCTGGCCTCATAACTAATGGGCCTCCATTCCATCTAGTGTGTAGTAGACTAAAGCGTAAATCAATCTCACGCTCACGCTTTCCTACGGGCCGCCGGCCCGTTAACGCCCAAACTTGAGCCTCAACCAGCTACTGGCGCTGGCCAATATTCATTATCTCACATCATGCCTCTACGAGAACAGGCAAAAGCGAAGCGAGGGACTGGCTCTGCCGATTTACTGGGTTCTGACTTTCCCCCGACGAAAAAGACGCGCTTCGTTGAGCCCGCAGATGACTCGGCTAATTTCGCGGAGGAAGTAGACGCAGCTCTCGAAAATCCCTCTGCGACTCGTAAAGGCCGCGTCAAGATGGAGGGCTACGAGTCCGACTCAACCGACGATGGCGAGGGCGTCGTTTTCAGCCGCAGAGCCGATGCCGACAACGCAGCGAATGAGGACGACGACGACGACATGTTTGCCACCGGTGGTCCCAAGGTGGACGACGACGTCAACCAACCCGGGGGCGAGAAGAAAAAGGGCAAGAAGGAGGTGTATATGCGTCTTGGCGATATCGAGGGGCAGGAGTTTGGGCGCGGGTCTGGCGAGGAGGGCGAAGAGGGGTCTTCGGGGTTGGACGACGAGGACGAGGACGAGGACGAGCCGGAGGACGAAGATGACGAGGAGCGCCGGAAGAAGGCAGGGATGGGCTACGAGATGTCGTCGTTCAATATGCGCGAGGAGATGGAGGAGGGCAAGTTCGCCGCGGACGGGACATACGTGCGCAACTTTGATCCGCACGCGCTGCACGACCGGTGGATGGACGGCCTCGGCGAGCGCGAGATCAAGCTGGCCCGGCGGCGGAAGCGGAGGCAGGAGAAGGCACAGAGGGAGAAGATGCGGGCGGAGGAGCAGGAGCTTGAGCTGCTCGGTGGGAAGGAGGCGATCGAGCGGGAGGTGCTCGCCATGCTCAAGAAGGGCGAGACGGTGCTAGAGGCCTTGCAGCGGCTAGGTGCGCGCGCCAAACAGAACAAGGCAGCGGCAAAGCAGCCAGGGTGCGCCGATTTCTGTTCCTCCTTTCGGCTCCGCCTGATGAGTTCAATCTGGTATCTGGTGCTAGTTCTACTGCGCAGATGGCGAAAGCTTTGTTGCAAGGTCCACCCCCAGTCACGGATGATCGGCCCAGCTCGCTACCGGACGTTGAACAGCTCACGCATCTCGCCTCGGCCCTTCTCTCGCTCGGCGACACTGATATTTATTCACGAACTTATGAAGAGCTTGTGCGGTCCGTGAGATCTGCAGGTAAAGTCGATCCATCATGGGTGCCTCCGTCTGCGGACGTGAAATACGAATACAAGTGGGATGTACCTGGCTCGACGGGCGAGGAAGGTCAGGTGTTCGGGCCATATAGCGAAGAAGAGATGTTATCGTGGTATAAGGCGTCGTATTTTGGTTTGACTGGTGAGAAGGTGAAAGTGCGGCCTGTTGCTGGTGAGTGGGGCAGTTGGTCTGATTTATTATGACGTTCGTATCATGTGCAGTTCATAGAGCCATGTAGTACTAGTATACAATGTCCGAGATGTGCCGTCATAACTTAGGTGTGCTTGATGCTGAGATTCTAATGGCTGACATATTGGAAGACGAATGAAACCTCAGGACAGCCCACTTCAGCTCTGAGCAAGTCATCGTGGTTGTTTCTCAGTTCCCCATTGGTGAAATGATTCCACCTGGAAAAGTCGCTCTGTCAGGTAACTTCACAATTCAGAAGAGTTGGAATACGTGCGTGCTGGCATCACCATAAAGTAGAGCTGGGGCCTTGATTATCTGTTTGCCGTGCTTGCAGCGCTTACACTTGAACGTCTCATGCGTCTCGCACTCCGTGTGTTCGTTAAACAGAAACAGTTTCCTGAGAGCGTCGATCGAGAAGTGACGCTCTGCATCTTCCTTCTCATCAACGACCGCCGAAGACAGGGCTTGCTTAGACGCCTGACGTTGGAATATCTTTTCTTCTATTGTACCTGTAGATATGAAACGATAGACGAAGCCTACGCAGGGCCGGTTGAATAATCAACCACGAGCGGGGAACGCGAAAGAAGGCCACACATTCTTTCTTCTGGCCATCACGCCAGACACGTGCCAGAGCTTGCTGGTCTGCCGCAGGGTTCCAATCTGAGAGTGAAGGTGAGGTTTAATCAGCGCCTTGAGAAGGAAGACCCCCACCTGGATCAAACAAGATCAGACGATTTGCTCCAATGAGGTTGATGCCACATCCGCCGGCCTTGCTGCTAAGCAGAAATACGAATTCCTTGCCCTCAGGGTCATTGAATTGATCGACAAGTTTCTGGCGCTTGGTAATAGACATTGTGCCGTCCAAGCGGAAGTAGTCATACCTACAAAATCAATGTTAGGGCAATAGACGATGATACTTCGACGCACTTCTTGCTTCGAAGGAGTCTCTCAAAAATATCCAATGTTTGGGTATAATTGCTGATAAGTACGATCTTGTCATTGCTTTCAGTGCGAATGCGATGTAAGAATCTTTGATACAATTTTTAGTCCTCGGGTCACGAAAGCCAAACCAAACACACCTCTCTAATACAATGAATTTACCACTCCACTCGCAGTGCACTGTTTGATTCCTGACGCGGCCTTTCGCACCGGTCGTCTGACCAGGGCCGCAAAATCCTTCTGGTATTAGGTGTTCTGATCCCTGGAGATCGTTTGGCAAGTCGAGGAGTTCAGGATGATTGCAAAGTTTCTTAAGGATGTTGATCGCTTTCAAAGGTTGCGAATCTACCCCTCGTAACAATGCTTGGATTGCGGGAGACGAAATGAACAGCTTATACAGGGCCAGTTGGAAATCAGATAACCCGCAGAACACGACTTGTTCATATTTGACCGGGACTAGAAGCAAATGTCAAAGAGAGTAAACAGGAGTAACAATGGAAGAACGACGCACGGTACTTAGAAAGAAGGTCGTTCGTTCGGCGAATGATAAACTTGGAAACCATCTCGCCGAGTTCCTTCAGTTTCTTCTCACTCACCGCCTTCACCTCATCAGTCGCGTCTGCGTCACGACCGCGGATGATAGCATTCTCGAAGTTCTTCCGAAAGTCGTTCTTGGACCCTAAGAAGTTGGGATTTGCAAAATTTAGCAACGAAAAGTACTCTGAGAGATCGTTCTAAGACGGATCTCAGCAAGGGGCAAGGCACTATTAGATGCTGAACTGATACCTGAATCGGAGTACCAGAGAGAATCACACGGCGCTTTACATCGAGAGAATTTAAAGCCTGGAATGTGAGCGATTCTAGGCGCGAAAATACTGAGTATGCAGGGTGGCGGTGAAGGTGCGTGAGCTCTCGTACCAGAGTTCTTCAATCGGTGTCCTTCATCGCAAAGTAAAAGTCCGATCTTGCAGTTCGCCAGATGTATTGTCAGCGTTCTCAATGTCTCATACGAGACGATCATGACTGCCACGGAGGTCAGGCTGCACACGTTGCCGTAGAGTTGACTGACCTGGCTGGGTGACGTTCCTCCCGTTGGCGGCAACCCACCGCGCAACTCGCTCGAGCAGTTCTGCCTTCCCGCCTTTGCCATCTACAGCTAGAGGTGTTAAGGTGTCTTTTCCAAGCCATTTTACTGGGAAAGAAGAGCCATCAACAATCTGTTTGAGGGGAACACAATTTCGTACCAAGCTCATTTGCCCAATTCTTGACCAAACTCGATGGGCATGCAATAATGCATTTATCGATGGTGGGCTTCCCTGCACGAGGCGATTGTTTCACGAGAGTCCAAAGTAAAGTAATGCATTGCAGCGTCTTTCCGAGACCCATTTCATCGGCCATGATGCAGCCGTATTGGTTCTCCATGACCATCCCGGTTGTACATCGATACAAGAACTATGCGTGGTAGCAGTTAATTGAGCAAGATTATTTATCAGGGACAAAGCTCGCACCTTGACACCTTCGACTTGATGGGGTCTCAGGACCTTGGACAGGCGTGGGTCGATGACGACTGGTACCTTATTCTGGTGGGCTTTCTTCTCTTTGCCACCACCAAGCAGCTCTCTTAGGCTCTTATGCGGGTTGAATAGCCCCGCGGTTTTCTCCCTCGCCTCCTTCTCCGCTTGGGCTCTGAGCTCTTCCTTCTCTCTCTCCTTTCTCTCCTCATCTGTCTCCCGCGTATCGATGGTGGGGTCATATAGTACAATCGCGTGGTCCTCCATTGGATCATGTAGTGGCCGGGGTATAAGCTTGACCTGCGGCCTTATGCCGAGTGACGGATTCGACTGAATAATCTTGACAATTTCGCCATTCTTGTTTGTCATAATGGGGATGGTATATCTACGAGGTCCAAAGAGATCATTGAAGGGTTTTGGTTTGTATACCGGGAACTGGCAAGTATGACTGGGGGGTGAGCTTCCAGTATCATTAGTTGATTTATGTTTCTTTGGTGATTTCGAGCCTGAATCTGAATCTGGGTCATCGTCGTTCTCAGTGGCCTCCTTATATGATACGCGCTTCCTCTTCCGCTGTGGTTGAGCACGCTGCACGACACGAGCCGGGGTCTTGAAGGGTTTGTTTACGCGAGTACTTTCCTGGTGTCTATCAACCAGTTTTCCATCTGTGGTTGTGGGGGTGCGGCGGAGCATTCTGTAGTGGCTGGTTAAATGCGCTGCGCGGGTAAACGGGAGAATCGAATCAATTCCGAGTCAGACGCGTCCACGCGTCGAATCACGTGTACGCACGAAATAAGTACCTATGAACGTTCGTCTTGCCAAATAAATAAAACCAATATGAAAAATGAAACGTAGACCAAAAAAGTAAAACTATCTCATAAAACTGATGTAGCGACCGTGATCCCAACGTCGGGTCTACCAACATATGTTCTCTGCGTGCGCTGCGGCATCAGCGAACGCGGAATAATCAACCACCTTGACATGAGATACCACCACCGTTCCGGATAAACCCCGCAGAGGCGCAGCCAGCGCAAGCTTCTTGGAATGACCTTCGTTCGTGGACGAACAGCAGGCTAAGACTTCTGAGCTTGCCATCACAACAAACTGATGAAAAAGTCCATAAGCGCGCGTTATAGCGTATACTCATAAAATAGATGACAAACCAGACCGCCCTCCTCGAGCTTACTGCAAAATGCGTCAAACATTAGGCGTTGCTCCGTGGTTGCTGTGTTGTCAGGAACCAGGCGGGCACAAGACCCTCCCGTTTCAAGTGTATCCAGAAGCGCCGTGGCAGCATGAGATGTGTACAGCTTTCCAGGTGGTCCAGGAGTGCCCGAGACGATGTTTTCTACATGAAGATCATGCAATGTCTGTGCTGAGGATACGTCCTTTAGTGCCACTGGTATTGAGGTCGAATTGTTAAGTGTTAAAAGGAAGGAGTTGGCGGTTGATGAGGGAGACATCCTTTACGATCTGCTCTTAGTGAGTAGTCACAGGCCAGGTTTGACCACTCACCCTGGAGGCGATGCCAAGGGTGACATCCAAGGTTGCAATGCAGTACCTATTGCTCTACAAGCCACGTCAAGACGAGGAATCAACCTCCGACTCCAACACGAACTCACAACGGACCAAAGATAGTTGTCCTCTTCCAAGGGCTCTCCCCATCGGATGGCGGATAAGGAAAGCTAATCGAGGTAGGCATTTTTTCTGGTAGCCTTGGGGAGACAGCTTCATCCATGGTAGGTGAACAAATATAGTGGAAACTTCCTTACTCAACGGTCGGATTATACGGACTGAACGACCGAGTCTGCTCGTCATAGTCGGGGAGCGAGCGGGACTCTGGTTCACCATTGTTGGCCACCTTCCTTTCTTCTGATGTAGTGGCAGCACAGTCTTTGTTATGCAAAGGAATCTCGGAACTTGAGGATCCGGATCCAAAAGCCACGCTATCAAGGGGCGTACTAGTGGACTCGAGGAGCTCGAGGACTTCGTCAGTGTCCTGTAGGCCCTCCTCATCTTTGACAGGACGCTCTCTTTTTATAGTTTCAAGTGTCCCTTTTTTCTTGCTGAACGTGAGGAGGGAGGCATTCCTACCCTTTAATCCCCCTCTACCTTTCTTGACGCCTAAGGTCTTGGGAACAGCAACTTCTTCCCGTAAGCCAGGAGGCACTGGGGATGTTGTTTCATCACTCGGGGGTGGTAGCGCTGACAGCTGCGTTTGTACATGGTCCGGTATTCTCGATGACTTTGGAGGACGACCATGGCGTTTGGGCATCTGGAATTGAATCTGGGCACTAGAAGTAGCCGAGTCCCCTCGCTCATCTAGTTCTGGCAATCCAGAAGGGTCACCGTCAACAAGCTGGCCCTCAAACGCTAATGGACAGGAAATTCATGACCGATCACAGGAGTCCAATCGCTAGGCGTACCCATATTTGGCAAAGAGTCTACAAGCATTTCCCCCTCGGATTGAGAATCAGGTATCTGCATGGCCACACCATTCAATCTTGCGCAAAGTGGAATAAGTGTAGACATGAACTGACCGTTGTAGGCGACTCAGTTCTGCGCCGTACCGGTTGCATATCTGATTTACGTCTACTGGAACTTGTCCGCTTCCTTTTAGGTGTGGTTTCATGCTCAAGGGCTTCTAGCGGTCTCTTTGCCTTTTTCATGGTCCTCTTTGAAGATGGGTTTTCGTTCGCTGATGGCTGAGCGTCTGCCAGATTACCTTTTCTAGATACCGGTCTGCCCTTTCGGCCTCAACAGAGAGTGAGGGTTAAAACGGTGTTCAGTAGAGGAGAACGTACGAGGAGATCCCGTTGGAAAAACTTCCTCCCCGTTAGTCCATCCCTCGATTGAGTTCACGTCACGTCCTTTAGTGTCTACACAGCCCCAGAATCGTTCAATGATCTCTTCTCCGCTACCCTCAAATGATTTGAAGGGTTCCCAACTTGGACAACTCGTGAGCAACGTGTCGGGCAACCCCTGATGTCGCGTAAACGTACGTGTTGTCAGTGTCTTCATAACCTTTCCACTAACGAGAGGGAGATGTTGAGTATTCTGCAGCCAAGAAGGTGGACATACTTCGCACTTTGACATAGAATTTCTGAGGTGTGTAGGTCAGCGGACGGAAGCAGAGAGGAAAGAATAAACCTACCCAACCCATCTTCTTGCCTCTCATGAATACTTTCGCCTTTAAAACGGTTTCTTCCTCACCAGATTAGAAAAGGGTGAGGGAAGCAAACGGATGACGGACGAACCAACTTCATACTCGTTCTCCATAGCGGATGATAACCGTTAAGTCGCAAAGGGAGCGGCGATTAATAGCCTGCTTGTTTCGTTCCTGGTATGGGTGTAGGTGACGGCACGATCATGTGAGGATTAGATAACACGCGATGGGCATGGCGCATTTCACCGCCCGGCGGCAGCGTTAGCCGTCTCTAACGACAACTAGCGCCTCCCACTACTATCTTGACTGCGGCCCAAGGCAGTGCCCGTCCGTGGTACGAGTAATAAGTATAGGCTTCGAGCATCTCGTCCCGTTTCGCGGGTCTTCTTGGCACATACCGTGCTTCTCCTATTCATCGCTCGTTACCAGCTCTCTCTTCCGTCGCCCGTCTCCTACTTTTCACCATGGTTATCGATGCGAAATTACCACCAGAAGACCCAACTTTGAGCGTACCGCCTCCTGCTTACGCACCCTCCTCTAACAGCTCGCCAGAGCCCTCACGCACAGCACCTCCCGTGTTTCAGCAGTACCCACCACCATCGACCCAACCTCCAACAGCGTCCAATTCGTTATTACCTCAATGGCATGCCTCTGCCCCAGGGGCACAGCCCATGTCCCCAGACGAATGGGCAGGGCAACAGTATCGAAACCAATGTGAGCCTGCTCACGGCTGTTTACATTAATCTTTACCTTAGTATGTAGTATACGCTCGTTGTGCAAGGGGTGACCACGATGTGACCACAAGTTTTGGTCTTTGTGGTATCATTTGCGCCATTCTTCTTTTCCCGATAGGTCTCATTTTCCTCTGGTACGTAGTAATTTAGGTTCTGAGTCGGGACTGCGCTAATCCCATGCAGCATTGACACAGAGAAAAAATGCACACGATGCGGGGTACGGTTACCTAGTTAGGTGATAGTCACATCTCCATGCTGCAGCTGCTGCTTTCTTAACATTGTGGATGGACGTTGTCTCGGATGTATCTTTGTATCGCTTAATTGAGTTCATTATTACACACCTCCGATCGGCTGCTTGAGAGACAGACAAGTCCTACCAGAGCAATGGTTATTAATAAACAAACGAGAGCGATTAGTATGTGAGGTGATAGTAGGGATAGCGAGGAACTAGATCAGTGCGACGTGACATGGACGCATACATTGGTTAAAATATCTACACCCGAGGAGGGAACATTCTCCCGGCGATGAGGCAATCTTTTACCCATTCCATAGAGACAAACTTTTCACCGCCGAGCGGCGGTCGTTCGTGTGGATCCTTCACCACCACGAACTGAAAGTCTTTCAGATCGGGATTGGAGGCATATCTTAGTTCGGGCACGGCTTCCACACGAGCCGCACCCATTGACACAATGATGCGAGGAATGAACCGACCACCATCGCGTGATTTCTCATCACTAACGCCCGAGGTGCCCTAGCGTCCGGTGAGATCAACAAAACACTACTTGAAGAAAAAATAAACAGAGCACCTTTTTACCCTTCGCTGGAGGAGGAAAGTAATCAGGTCCCAATACGAGCACCGACTTGTCCGAGAAAAGTTTTGTGGCAACGTTGTTTGACATGATGTCGGTGAGGTGATCGAGGGTCGTGCCCCAGTCGACGTCTACCATCTGAGTGACTCGTGCTCCCAAACTGTCGCTGTAACCGGCAGGTAAGAGGTAAGAGGGCCAATCTGAGACGGCACATTGCTTTGAAGCCTTCTCAGTATATTTCAATCGGATCCTGCTGTAGAACTCACGCCGGACGACAGTTGCCGCAACCATTCGACGGAGAGGCACGGTATGCCAAGGGCAAGTGCGGTGAGGAAACGTGGCTTGGTATTTGCAGCGTCGGAAACGAGGAAGACTTGCTGGATGTCATGCTTCAAGTCTATGCTGACATTGTCACTGGTAAAGACCCATCGTTTCTTGTTGGCAGAGTATTCTCCAGCCAAGGAAACTATGTCGGACCAGTCATCGAGCACGGTTCCACCGTTTGCCTTGATAATCCGGACAATTGTCACCTTCTCCCTTTCCCAATCGCAACCGACGGACATGGTAACGACGATGCCTACTTTGGTCAGCACCTTTTTCCTGTTCAAATTGGTACTCGAGTTTCTTAAAGAAGTCGGCGTCTCCGATTTTGTTGTCGATAACAATGATACGATCTCGTCCGGAATGATCACCCGATTCCCCCACTGGGAACCAATCGCACGGCTCTGTATTTTGATTCCCACCACTTTAACCTCGAACTCGGTCGAGGCGTCATCTGCCAGTCGAACGGTCACGAATCCGTTTTGTTGTCGGTCAACGTTCGCGATTGTTGCCTTCTCCTGGCTCTCGATTATCGAAACGCCGTCGCCAACTCGGAATTCCAGCCGACGAAGGTTCTTCACATCCACTACATCTTCGTCGCCATCATCAAAGTTAACCCTAAACCGATCTGTTTGTCCTACGCGTTCGTAGACGACGCCAGAAAAATAGGCAGCGGCTTGCTTCCACAGAGCAAACACACGTGTCGCCGCAGGGTGGTAGTTGCTCCGCTTTATGGCGCGGGAGGTGGCAGCAATCGAAGGCGTGTTACTGGTCGCTCTAGTCGACTTGTACCCGGCCTTGCGAAGGGGCACTAGAGGAGGACGTCTGCGGTTCGATGGCACTTTCAAGTCCCGCAGAGAATGTCCATCATCTCCAGTATCCATAGATTCCAGGGGCAGGTCGTCAGCCGGCTCCGTCGTTTCTTCATCAGGAGTAGGGGACACTCTGCCAGTTGGCGTGTCAGGTATGAAAGTATCCTCCACCGTAGCTTCATGTTCTTTGCCTTCCCGACGTGAACTAGTGCGCAACGGCGTCGATGACCTCGGAGGAACAATTGAGGAGCGATCATCTTGTTCGGGAACAGATGATGGTATTTCTTTATCACTATTGTGGATTCTTCGCGTCCTGGAAACCTTGACTCGTGGTGCACACTCAGTTCGTCCGCTCACGCGAGATGGCCCTGCTTTCGCCTTGAAAGAAATTTGTCAGGGGTCCAAGAATGCAAATAAAAATAAGGAGAAATTTGCACCTTTGGTTGGTCATTTGCTCTCAGAGACGACCGAGCCGCCCTTGCAACTGGACGACTAACAGCGAGAGCCAGAGGAATATCCGCTTCGTCGTCGTCGTCTTCATCGGACGTAGTACGTTTTCGTTTATCATTCTTAATAACTTCCTGTAGTGGGGTAGAAGCACCGGGGGCGGGTGGAGAAAGTGAGGAATCAATTCGGCGATCATGCAACGAAGGCTTTGGAAACGAAGACGAATCAGGTGGAGCTTGGGCCGATGGCGGGTTGGCGGGTTCAAGAGGTTCGGAGTCGGGAACAACGACTGTCTCACGACTGTCTTCGTTCACGACGGGTAGACGTGAATGGTTTTCTCCATCCAAGCCATTCTGGGGAGTTGACTGTGACTCCGCCTGCCATTGTGCTGCCAATTGTTCAAACAACTGGCGACCTGCAGTCGTGGCATGAGACGACGCAGAGACGACAGCCGACGGTTGCGTCTGTTCGTCGGGTGCATGATGTGAAGCAGCCTGTAGTTGCAACTGCCGACCCCGCTGATGACGCCATTTCTTTATCGGATTCACCATACTCAAAATATTCCGGGTATTTGTGGATGGTCGTGAAGTAGTGGAACTCCCCGCTGGTGGAGAGGGTTGTCTAGTTTGTAACTCACAAGTATCAAAAGCTTGCGTGTTGATGTCTAGATCCTCCGCCGCCAGAGGCTGTGTTGCCTGGTAGTCCTCTGCCTGAGTCTCCAAGTGATCTAACAACTCTGGGTTTGACATCACGGGAGGAGTCGAGGGTTCGTCAGAGATCTCGGATATGTCACGTTCGGGTGATTCGATTCGCCCCGGCGCACCAAGTGACATGTCCAACCCTTGAGGGACATCATATGCCCTGCTTCCTATCCGCCGGGGTTTCGTTCTAGATCCACGGGCGGGAGACTTCCTTGGGGAGAGTGAATATGGTAGATCGGCCTGAGTGGGCTCGGGTGGCGCAGCGGGTGATGTTGCCGTACTTGAGAGGTACCCGCCTTGTGCATTCCTCCGGCCAAGCTCAGAAAGCGGAACCCCGAACTGGGGATTTGTGGCAAGAAAGACTTTTGCAGGGTCCTCCCATTCGTCGGCCTCGGCGAAAGAGTCGGCGGAGGTCAAGGATGGTGAACGCTGTCGCTTCGACTTAGAGCCGGAGCGAGACGTGGGCCGCGTCTCGGACGATTCATTTGAGGTCTTTGATGAGGTTCCAGGAGCTAAGTAAGGGTTGGTGTCATGAGCCACTTTTCTCCTTTTTGCCACCTGAATCCGGCATTGAAAACATGTCAGCAATTGTCCACAGGCGTGGGGCCACGCAATATAAAGAGAGCAGGGAGCATAGTTGACTGGTGGATACTAACCCTACTTCCCGGTCCCGTGCTATCCTTGCCACTCTCCTCCGTGCCAGAAGCCACCTGAGTTTGTGTCTGGGTAACTGCTAACCCATGAAAGTGGAGTGGCGAGGCAACGTCATACGAGGACAAAGAGTCCGAGTGCAAGCTATCGGATGATGTATGCTTCATGTCGGACATGGGCTTGCTAGCGGCCCAAGATGTCGGTACATTGGATAATGCATGACGGTGAGAGAGATGTATCGACTGCTCACTATCCATACTTTACTCAGCGGGTCCATCCGCATGTTGTACAAATCAAAGAGCACTGACGTCTTTCCAGGAGGTTCAGAAGGCATGACTGGATGCTACTCTCCTCTCCACGACACGGCTGAGCGCGACAGAATATGGCTTTCGGCACTAGAAAACGCGTTCTAAAAAAAGAGACTAGTAGTATCTTTCAAGTGCGTAGACGATGCTGGTCAAGACCCTAGAAGACGATGAGTTAATAGGACTAAGAAGCAAGACAAGGGAGACGCGAGTTGCCCGTCGTTCCCCGTTCGGCGCCACCCACCGCGTCCATCTCCACGTGACTTTATCACGGGTTCCAAACCATGTCTTGACAATCAGTATGCCGGCGGACTTTTGGATGCTCATCATTTTCTCCCCATTCCATCTTCCTGACCGTCTTGAGAGGTTACGACGGCTGTCTGTCTGTCTGTCTATCTTTCTTCCTGCGCTGGACGCCCTGATTCTGTGCTATGCCGTTGAAGTGCCAACCTTCTCCGAGTCGGCGTGGACCGGAGCCTCGTAGTACTTGCCGTCCTCGGTCTCAGGTCAAAGCCCACGCTCATGCAATGGAGAAACCGCTGTTGACAAAGTCATCTCAAGGAAACAATGCTGCCTCTGCTCACACGATTAATGTTGTTCTTCCCGAGAAATCTCATCCAGCACACTTTGCGACCTCTGGGAAAGCTGACGAAGCTGTGCCTCAAGACCGAAGCCAGAACCGCTCCTCTATTAAGAAATACGATGTGCATGCTAATGATGACATTTCTGCTGTGCCTGATCCGGTGCCGAACCCAGTGTTCCAAGGACCATCTTCGGTGGCTGTTGATCATACTAGTTCGCTATTCGCATCGTCCAAGCCAGCCATAAGCAGTGTCTATCCCTCGAGTCTCGTTGTTCCTGGTCCATCGTTTTCATTGCCCTCCACAGCCGCTGCTCTGTCTATCGTTCATTCAACACCCGCAGGGCATACGCCTTCATCAGTGGAAATGCCTCTCGCTACATTCATGAAACCTCCTACAGGACAAACTACTTCACGCCAGATTCCTGCTGCAGCTATAATACTCTTGACGATGGGCGGCGTATTTTTCGTTGTTGCCCTTCTCGTCGGAATCAGACTATGCTCACAACCTAGGCGGCGTGCCCATCCAACACCCTCTCTTCCGATCCTTCAGGATGCCTTTCCGCCTCAAAAGATGGGAGATGAATCACCTTTGTTTGGTGGGAAAGAAAGACTATCGTCTCAACCAGGAGGTAGCACTGTGCCTTGGACATGGACACAGTATCAATCGGCAACATCGAAGCCATTAACCACTGTGAACGGTTCAACAAAGTCGTGTGCGACAAATCAGGTAGCGATAAGATACTCACATCTCATAGGCGAGGCGCCCAATATACACCATACGAGGCCAGAAGCTGCCATGGAAGAGGTGACGGCAAAGCCCGGCAGCAAAGTTCAAGGATCAGCGCTGTCTCGTCTTTCAAGACTCTCGGGGTTGGTTCACCCCGAGTCAATGTATGAATCTCCTGGGCAGGAGGACATTGGCATCGCTGTTAGCTCTGGCCAAGGGGACCTGGAGTACGGAAGCAGTGCTACTCGGGAGCATGACAAAAAGGCAAGCGCTAGGCAAAGTTTGCGGGACTTGAGCAAGCGCCAAAGTACTATATATGGATCGCCTGAGGGCCTCGCTTACACGATGTCACCGTCCACGACGCCCAGCGGTGATAATGTAGATCATTCTGATGGGATCTCAAGACAAGGCCGTGCACGCGTCAAGGCGCCGTACGGCGCCGGATCGTACACACGCGGCTTGGCACCAACCAGAGCAGAGCGCCCTCGCCCTGAAGAGGATCCCTTTGGAGACCAGGGCAGTGGAACACATGCAGCACCGCCCATACCGGCCTTGTCCTCCGGATGGCCGCCGGTTGCTAATGTCTCCGAGTCACCTGATCCTCTGGGCTCACCAGGAGTGAGCCTGTACCCAGAAGACTTTATGATGGGGGTGGCAGAAGAAGGGAAGTGGGGAATGGCCAAAGACGTAAAAGGAAAAGGATACGGTGGCAATTACGAAGAAATGAGGAATGTGGACGGATTGGCAGTGAATGGACGCCGGCTGTCGGGGCCTGTATCAACAATCGATTGCGGGCGGTTAAGTGTGCCGAGCGCAGAGGGATCGAAGCGAATAGATGACAGGCCACCACGGGTACCATCGCCGCCTGTATTGCCGTCTCTCGCGCAGATGGCGATGGCGCACACGGAGGGACAAGGTTATGTAGATTACCAAAGCCCGACGTATAGTATGTATGGGTTGTACACGACGGAGCAGCGAAAGAGGTAAAGATAAGGGTAATTAATAATTAATTTAAAATTAGATTTGTATTAGATCTGGGCGGGATAATAATAAGACCCAAAAGGGGAAAGGTGAGTCTTACTGCAACCATGTCACGCTCAGGCTAGGCCAGCCGCCCAGCCGCCAGCCCTGCTCCGCAAGGTTGGGTTGTCTCTTTGACTTGACATGCAGAGCCAACCTGTTGGCTGTCCCGGCGTCCTCTACGACCCCCTTCCGAACCCTCAAGAACCCCCTGATATACACACGCTCTCTTACGACCCTCCTTTCACCCCACCGGCCATGTCAGCCTCCCAAGCGGACGACTGGAGCCCCGAGACTCATCCTACCCAACGCTTCTTCGGTACAATCGATGGGCAAGGCGGTCGCGACTCTCTGATGACCACCAGCACCCATCCTCAGTCCGACGGTCTCTCTTCCGTGTACGCCCTCAATAACAACAACAACCCCGATTCCGTTTCTGCAAGGGGTTCCCGTCCTGGCAGTGCAGCTTTGGTCTCTCCATTCCGTGACGACCCTCGTTCCCCCGCCGACGACACCTACGATGCATCCGTTCCTTTATCCACACAGTCCTCTGAACCACGCTACCTCTCAGAGAAGCAAACTGCATATGCAAGCCCCGCATCCAAGTCTCGTCGCAATCGCCTCCTCATCCTTGGTGCCGTTGTCGCCTTGATCATTATCGCCATTGCTGTTGTTGTTCCCCTTGTCGCCATCAAGCACCA
>QFEA01002435.1:2873-16861 GCA_003315975.1 Lactifluus echinatus
CTCAGGCTCAGGCATATGAACGACGCTTGTATGCCAACGGCCCGTGAGCCGCGACATTACTGCGGCGTTATCTTAGTTCGGTGCCTTCCGGCAGCTGCAGAGGGCAAAGCACCGTATCATCCATGTTATTCGAGGCTTGGAATCGAGGCCTGGGTCCTGGACGCAACCCTGCGGGGTGGACGTAGGGAAAAAGGGACTACAGCCTCTGACTTCAGTGACGACGAAAGCCTGAGGACTCAGAGAACACTGGGGATACCTCCCGCACACTCATGTTGGGCCATTGGTCGGCAATTCATGCTAAGCGATGCTTGAGGTTAGAGGCACAGGCACTCTGGTCAAACACCCGCGTACAGTCGACACCCTCTTAAGGCATACCCTTATAAAGGCATACTCTCTCATAGGGCATACCCTGGGCTGTGACGGAGGGGATGCTTTGAGGGGTATTCATATACGTGATAAGGCATACTCTCTCATAAGGCATACTCCTGGGCCGTGACGGAGGGGTATGCCTTAAGAGGGTGTCGACTGTATTTTGTCCGTCTACGTGACTGGACTAGCCGCCGATTCATTCTCCGTCAACATTGGACGCTCGAAGACCGTTGACGAGCTGAAAGAAGCAATTAAGAAGAAGCCGGACGACTGGGATGTCGTGGCCGATCCATTCACACTCTGCTGTCATCAGGACTTTGGACTTTAGACTATAAAGTGGAAATATCAATATCTAACAGAAGGCCAGTATCCTCGTGCAACTTCCCGCGTTTTATAGCTATCCAGGTGCCGCAGTCGATACCTTTCTCATCAAGATGTGAGTGGTATCAAGCGCTATCTATAATTTGTCAAGTGACAAATCTACTGACAGGCAGCCTCAGGGTCATATATGGCATACTCATGCCTAATGACCTAATAGCGATTGATGTGTGGTGATTCTATATCATACTTTCCTGGATGGCCAGGTTCGCGGGTAGGACATGGTTAGCTTAGATGTGTATGGTAAATCCCAGCCGAATGCAGTGTAATGGTTTAAATGAGACCAGAAAGTTGGCGCTCTACTTCCATCTTGGAACTATCTCGTCTGCCCTAGCGAGAAAGATATATAAACACCACAATACGCGATTACTAGATGACTGTCGCCGGTGTCGGCTCGTCCCAACTTCGGAATATTGTACGAAACCAGGTCCCCTTCCCGTGCTTCTTGCTCTATCGTTCAAGGCCTTTCTTATCTAGAATCAGTCCCCAGCCCGCCCCATGTGACACACGGAAATTAATACTTAATACTACCTCCGTGCAGATATCCTCGGACTCGGAGACGATTCTTTGAGACTATTAGCTATAGTATACAATGTCACATGGATATTGGGACATTCCGCACAACGCACAACCAAGAAAATGATAATGATGGATCTCAATTCGACTTCGTTTACTTCGGCACTGGTCGTTAATTCGATCAATGCTGGCTCGCGCTGACCCTAACTGAATGCTTTCCGTCTGCAACAATACAGTAATCATTCATGATGTAACTTGAGCGTCTGTCTGTTTGCGGATATCAGAACGCCCATGACCGACTGGGGCACACTATAACGTAATGCGCAAGAGCGGTCTGCCACTGGAATGGAACTCTTTCATGATCAGTCAGTTGCCCGGTTATCCCCCTCGCCAATTCACGGACGACTAACCCTACCGACTTTCAGCTGATGTCCAGTGGCAAGGAAACGCTCCGATGTTTCGGTGACGTGAGGAGTGACCTCGGAACGATTCAAGTTTGTTTTGTTATCACGGAGGCTTCCGCGTCCGATGGGGCCCGCTCGGTCCTGTAGCCGGACGCAGTAAATACACAATACAGTGCAGCATTGTACACTATTGTACATAGATGTGTATTAGATCGATCATTGCAGCTGTGCTTGGGGCGTTGGCTTTCCACAGCACCGTCGATCACGGAAAGCGCGAGCTTAAAAAAGCGGCATGACCTTGACCTGACCTGATTAAGGACTTAGGCGCCGATAGGCGATAGGCGATATTGACCCTTTTAAGTAGAGCAGCGGAGGCGCGCTCCAAAGACAAATAATGTATTTGTTAATGCGAGGAATGAACGTGAAACTGCAGTGGCTTAACCCCCTATGATAGCGGACGTGGTTGAGGACCGATTGTCCCCAGCGCCAGCGCCTACGGTCCCATATGGAGGGCGGAGCGAAGAGATTGGGGCTTCACCACTCGGGGAAAATGGAACCTAGGCGAACATATCTCTGCGAGTCGGCGCCGAGACTAAATGCGCCCCCTGCGCCCAACAACGCGACAAACAAGTCGCCTGAGGCTGAAGCAAGCAGTCGGCGGACTTCAGATTATAGAGGCGTAGGATGTACCAATCAATGACGAAATACAACACAAATAGGGCCGGTACATCTGTCATGCAGAGACTAGAGCGTGAAGTCCGTAGATCTCCTTCCTAACCTTGTAGTATACGTCGCAAACTGTGCCCTCTAGTTCAACTTGTCCGCGTGCGGACTTGCGCACTGCGACGGTCTCTGCATCGCCAGCTCGACAGACAAGTACACCTTCGCCGATAAGTTCCGCCTGCACCCCAACGGCTGCGAGTCGAGCTTTGAGTGCTGTAAGTTTCAGTTCGCCGATCATCGTCGAGTGGGACAAGCGCTGTGTTGGCCGCGCGCCGAGCGCGTGTGGTGGCGCACTAGAGGGGCATTTTGTAGAGAGGGAGGCTTGGTTGGTGGGCTCCAGTACAGGCACGTTCGAGCTTGCGCTTGTGGCGATACGTCCTGTGACAAAACCAACCTCGTTGTCCTCGAACTGAAATAGGTTGTGAATACGGGCAAGTGACAGTGCGTGCATGACCTACCCTCGACATCCTCACCGACGCCAGCATTTCGTCGCTGAGCGCGATGGAATAGCTGTTCGTGTTCTGCCCAATTTGCACCGACTCGCCTTCGGCAGGGGCGTAAATGTCCTTCGTCATGGTGCGAATACTCGCACAGCTCTCGAGCAAGGATTCTGTCGCCGCAGGCCCGCCGTGGACAATAATCTTTTATCACCGAAGCCGTCAGAATGCAACTCCGGTGGTTGCGTGATTGTAGACTCACCAATTTTCTGGGTGCAACTTTAGGGATGATTGTCTTGGTTGCCCGGCCATCATTGAGCCCCTCGAGGTCCACAAAAAGTAAGCGACAGGCGAGTTGCACTTCCACAACTGTGGAGACGTATTTTGATGGTACTTCTTCGGTGACCTTCTGCACGCATCAAACATAAGGCCATTATTCTGGCGCAGCGAAGGGACGAAGCGCTTACTTTAGCCTCCTCTTCCTGCCTCTTCCTCTCTTTAGCTTCCTCATCTTCGGCTTCTTCTTCCATAATCCTTCCCCGGCGGACCCACATTGCGACGTCGATCACCTCACCGTACTCGTCGACTCTTCGCTTCTTCTCCACATATGGGAACATCCGGAATCTTTGGTTCTCCTTGCCCGCACTCTTGAAGAATGATGCGGCACGGGAGACGTTGCCTTTCAGATAAATGTCAAATGAAAGCATCTGGCGTCCACCGTCATCGGCGTCCATTGCACGGCCCCAATCCGCTCCGTCAGCTCTTGTCATTTCTGTATCGAGTCCAAGTGCGCGTTCGACGTCTTCCTCGTCTTCAGCGTCCGAGTCGCTGTCGCTCGAATCTGCACCCTCATCAGCTTCGAGTAACTGTTGGCTGCGCACAAGCGCAGCTTGCGCTACGGCTGCTTTCTCCCGCGCAAGACGCTGCTTCTGTTGGAAGATGTCGAGCTCAACACCTGTCAGCGGGACCTTTGAGTTTAGCTGCACAGAAAATATAAATATATAAGTGTATACAAAACAGGACGCCGGATGAAACCAGAAACCCACGCGTAACTTAAGAGAACCATCAAGCATCACGCTGCTGCCGAGCTTGCCCTTATCCCACTTATCCTCAGCACGCTGAGAATGGTTCCAACGTTCAAACAGTATGCGCCCAAGTGTCCCCTCCTCGCCTCGCCCCGTGAGAAGGATGACATTGTCCGGGACAGCTGCGAAATCCGCAAACATCAGTCGTGATGGGCCATGTGAGAACGACGCAGGAACGGCAAGAATGAGCTTGGGGTCTTTTGATGAATATGTCTGTAAAAGCACCTGTGGATTGGGGAAGAACTCGAGGTGCCTGCAGAAAAGTTTGTTCGTCAAGCACCCAATTGTAGAGAGGTCGTGAATCAACGTACTTGAATCGTAATGCGAACGCTCCAATCGCTTCTTCATCAGCGTCGTCCTCACGCCTACGCTTATTGCTGCGCTTTCCAGAGGTATCTTCCCCAACGTCCTCCTTGCTCACAGTGCCACCAAGCCACTCCATCATACTTCGCACAAAGGTAAGCATCTCGCGGCCCGTGCGGGAGAGGAGGCAGATCGGAAATTTGAGACGGGCGAAGGACCAATGCTGGTCAAGCAATACAAGCAATTCGAGGACACGTGTGCTCGCATCGCAGGGAAGAAGTAAGGAGGACCGCGAGGAGAGTGTTGTGGTGATTGTATCTAGAGCGCGGTTTGA
The DNA here is from genome assembly GCA_003315975.1 of Lactifluus echinatus. NCBI lineage: Eukaryota > Fungi > Basidiomycota > Agaricomycetes > Russulales > Russulaceae > Lactifluus > Lactifluus echinatus. The sequence goes on from QFEA01002435.1 coordinate 7,423, forward strand.
GTAAGGGAAGCCCGTGTTTTAGGCAGAATTTACCGATGAGAGCAGCATCACGGTCTTTCCGGCGGCTGCCAATGACATTTGCACGTTCCGCATCGGTGATGAGGAGGTCGGGTCGTGCTAACGATTCGAAGACCGTACCACCAGCCCCACTGATGAGTACGGTCCCATCAAGATGACGCTCCCGCATGTGATTCAGGCTCACTGCGTAGACAATTGTCCCAACAGATGGAGAGCGGATTTTCCATATTGTACCGCCCAACGTATGGCCGGCATTGAACGGAGTTATCGTCAAGCCCTGACACCGTCCTACAAAACTAGACTTATCAAGTCTGCGGCAGTGGTGCTTCTTCGCCCTTACCTTGGAGATGTGCGGGTTGGGAATAACGCAATGTGTTGACTGCATCGAAGGAATCATGCACCTCTTGGGGTGTAGCGACATACTTCCCTTTTGAAGTGCGAGGCTGGGGATGCGAATCTATTTCCATTTGACCTTCTTGTGAAGAGCTTGAGGCATCTCGCAGAGATTCACCATCGCCATTGCTGGGTGACCCTTGCTCCTCCTCGTGACCCATGTGTTCTTCGTCACGAACACCCTCCACCTCCTCTGTTGCGGCAATGCGGGCCATGGCCTGCACAGGCAGGGTGGAATAAGTTGGAGCTGTGAGACCCCATCTCGAGTACGCGTAGGGGTATAGTCCAGAGTGTGCGAGATCTCCATGTGAGAGAAGGACGAGGTCGACGGAGGGCGCGATCCTGTACGAATAGTTAAGTGCTGAACGCGGCAGGTATGACTGGCCACACACTCTCGGAGTTTGTCACAATATCCTTGCCAGTGTAAATCATTTTCATCATTCCCGTCACTCACAGAAGACGAGGGCTCCGGACACCAGTCTGGTGAGCCACAGTCGAGTAGGATTTTGATGTCATCCACTTGGAGGAGGTATGCCAACGGACTGGTACGCGATGATTTAGCCGCGCCAGAAAGCGGCGTGAAAGCAAGCATGTTTTTCGACCTTCTGGACTGCCTAGAAGAGACCCTTAACGCGCGTATTCGTTGTTCAGCTGTGCCAGTTTGCTCTGGCTGGTGCTGGCGCAAGCGTTGAGCTAACCGCGGCTAACCGTAACCCTAACCTTTTCAACTACCCATTAAAGCCCTCTCTCATCCAGGAGGCATCATCATGTTTGGCTTTATTCCAGCCAAGTTGCACTTATCGCACATTCACTTTTTTAGCCTCTCAGCTCAGACAGCTCTTGAGCGCGTATGTGGCATGATATATATCTGGTTTCTTGATACTTGCCCCAGGTGCTGCCGCAAACTCGACAATTGGCTGTAGGTACAGTGGTCAGCTGGTACCGTATACGCCATCTCAGATCTGCTTCCCACGTTATCGGCTTCAGCTATAAGAGAAACACATATAAGTCTAGGTCTGGGAAGATTCTGGGATTATTTCGGTCATATTTGGGCAATAGGGACTTGTACACGTGGCTACCATCAAGGAGGTCAAATGTGGTGCAAACCACTTGAAAATCAAGAGAATATTTGTAATCGCATTCAATCAGACGATCCAACTGTTAGCATCGATTGATCATCGTTCGGTAGGTCACCTGAACAGTACATCAGCGGTCCTCGAATAACTGGCAGGTGAAATCGAAATCAGATATCATGTCAGATAGGAATGCCCTGCCGAGCCATTTCCCCTGTATTCTTGTTTTACTGTTCTATGCTATGAACCATCATTCGCTCAGCGTTCCTATCTTTCCCTGACGTACATGCCTCTCTGTTCGTCCCTGGGCAGTTTGGCCTGTAACATCATTTTATCTTTCGTTCCTAATACGTTGCTGCGTGGCATTTTGACAAGCTGAACTAATCCCAATACTATCAGGATGTGTTGTCAATATCAAGTTGGATCGAATTAGAAACTCGGATCGACAGTGCATCCAATCGGAGAGCTGAATGATCGGTCCTCAACGAAGTCTACTAGGCACTGATTACACTCCTGATCGGAGCCAGAACTGCACCGCCTGGATACGTCCACTGGCACGACAGCCCTTGATTGTGAGTGACTCACCCACGGAGGGTCACATACTAAGCTACAGGGCTGCGTGATGTGGGCACCGGCCGCTTATCCACCAAGTAAGCTAGCAATACGTAGCATCATTGGGAAGTCCTAGGATTTGCACAGTACCTGTGCTGTGCAGTACATATTGCCACCGCCTCCTGTACATGGCATGCCCATAGGACGACTTTGCAACAATATTCGAATTTGGATACTTTGGTCATAACATTAGTGATTGCCTCCAATACGTATACACCGTACCACTTGCAGCTGACCATATGCCACCCCTGGGCTGGATTGGAAGGTGTCAGGAAGTACTTTTATTCAATTCATCCATGGGCACATGGCATCTAGAACACCTATGTAATACAACAAAGCTTTAGATAAGCAGTAGAGCTTAAACAGTAGAGCTTAAATGGGGAACAATACGAATGAAGAAATACATGGAGGGACGTAGTGTTCCAAAGGTACGAATAACAAGACAACTCGATCATTATTTCCGGCAAGACGTTTCTGTTGGTAGAACGCTATGAAAGTCGATAAAGCCTTCCCAGCCAAATAAACCCTCCTCCTGCGAGAGGCACCTGATCAGCCCTGGGATAGAAGCAGCGCTTACAGACGAAATCTCACCTCAAACTGTATGATCCACTCATCGTCCATCAGAACGCGGTTCTTTACGTCTTCTTTAGTGGACATGATATACGGTAATTTGGATGTAATGTCGTAAAGGAAGCAGCGCCCACCCTTGATCGTGATGGGATCGAATACGGCCCTCACGGCTGAGTCTTGGCAAGGTCCCCGAGCGCGCAACAAGGCGAGGCGCCCAGGGCTGAAGTCCATCAACCTCAAGGATCCTTGCTGCACGACCGCACAACGCATGCCGGCCAGTGTCTGCCGTTCGCGGAGGTCATCGCTGCACTCGTGCCATCGGGTCGATTGGGGGCCCCATTCCTGCCACTGACGAACCGTAGATTTCACGAAAACCCGACCGATGCTATTGATCAGCCGAGATGCGAACCCTCTCGCATTACGCAAGCTTTTTGGCGTGGGTAAAACACGCGTGGGCCTGGAAGTAGCTTCTGTAGCGTATTTGCGCAATGTGCTGTGGTGAACCCAAAAGGCAAGTCTGCGAGCCTCGGAGCCAGGTCGACCATATCGGCGTACATTGATTTCGAAGCCAAATATACCATCTGTTGGGGAGCTCTTAAATGGGAGTCGGTACGAGTGCAGAGCCGACGTGGAAGAGTTGCTTGCTAATGGTGTTCTGTTGCGTACGTGAAGCCGCACACGGGTGCTGGGATGAAGTCGGGGCAGCCTAAGGACGCAGACCGTCTGGAGAGTGAATGTCGAGTAGTCCTCTGCGTTCGGGATTTTGCAAATTTCCAAAGAAAAATCGCGTTTACGTGCCAACACGATAAGATCCTTGGATACAAAGGCAATGACGGGAAAGTACGTGCCGTCCCGAACTTGCCGAACCTGCCAGGTAATGAGTATCTAGTTGAGGTTGACCTAAAGGAAACTCACGCAATGGATATGGCCTGTTGTCCAGTTGACGAAATAAATTCTTTGGTGTCGACCTGACAGTCTGAGACGGGTTTTGTAGGTGACCATCATGAAGAGATGCGAGCCCATGACCTCCATTGTAATCTCGCAATCACTGGAAGACTTGCATTTCAATTCAAACTCCGGGACAACGTTAGAGGCCAGTTCGTGCGGACAACCGGTGGTGAAACGTAAGAACATGACCTGCATTTGTCTCCACATTGCGTCACGGCTATTGAGGAGAGAAAATCAGCATACCGGAGATGAGAGCTAAGGGAGACTGACTAGAAGACGACCGCTACAAGGTCTTGATTGACATCCAATACATACCCCTTCGGAGTAATGGCATGGTCGAGTGAAATGTCCTTCCAGGTACGCTCCGGAGTGCTTTCGTCGCCTTCCGATAAAACGCGCGATATGCTAGCGTATGACCAACCCGGGATAGTGTGCCAGCTCGAGTCTCCCAAGCGCATCGCTGCAATGTGACCATTTTGGACAATATGTTCGACCGTCCACAAAATGTTGTGATACCGATGGCGCGCGAAGCGGTTCCCGATGTCGAATTTCCACCATGCCGTCTCCCATTGTTCAAGGGTCTTGAGAAACTCGGAACTGCAGATGCCGGGAACGAAAAGGTCCTCCACACCACTGCGCATGGTTCGGAAGTGGTATTGTAGCAATTGGGAACCCTCGATGAGTGCGCGGAGTCGACGACATGACCGTTTGCAGGCGACTAGGCCTCGGAGGGGGAGATGACGCAAAATGAGAACGATTACTTCCGTCGGGAGGTCGAGGAGGGTAGCGGACATTGCGAGAGGGACGGAACGGTTGGAAGGAGGGGATCCTACTCGCAAGTGCCCCCACGGACGTTATCAATCTAAAAAAATCGTAGTAGGACTACTATGCAGAGGTAGTCGGTCGTTGGGGCGGTACAGTAAACCACTGAAGAAGTGGAGGCGGTGGCGCTGTCAAATGCACTGCACTAAGAAGTGTCGGGTAACGTGATACCCGGGGCGCAAGCGAACGACCTAAAGTTAGTAGATTGTAGAAGTTATTCACACAGCCATGCGCATGCACAGCGCACAGCAATAGCAACAGCAACGCAACAGCAACGCAACAGCAACACTTGGGCAGTCCAGAGTCTAGACAGCCGAGCCCTCCTCTGCACGTGGCTCCAGCGTCGGGTCGGCTGTTCCCGCGCGTGCTCATATTTATAAGGCCGAAGACCGACCTCGACCGTCTCGACCGTCGAACATCGATATGAGATGTTTTATTTTCGTATGTCCCAGCCGCAGGATCTCCCTGCTGGACTACGGCTTAAGCCCACTTTCCCACTTTCGACTTCCCCTGCAAGGCTAAAGGGAAACGCTGTACATGTGCCACAATTTCCAATTTCTTACTTTGAGATGTACAAGTCCCTCGAGGGGGAACACGAGTGATCCTGTATAATGGGCAATTACGTTGGTTGTGGGGTGCAACATTGTCCATAGCGCTGTAGAATTATGTGTGCGAGTGCTTTGATTTTGAGTGTATAGCATGATTCGAGAGAAGACTTGAGATGTGGGGAACCTCGATATGTTAATGTTAATCTGTTAATGGGTTCGCGCGACTGAAGGTCGACTTTGACCTTATTCTGCTTCAGTCGCAGCTCGAAATACAATGGCCTAGGCACCGCCTCGTGTCGTGAGACTGTCTTCTTCGCGTCCATCGATAGAAAGGATAATGGAGACGGGGACGCGGGGGCTTTGCATTTTGAAGACGCCACCTTAGCATTTTAAAGACGCCATTTACGCGGCATGAAGCCCAAGCCCTGGCAGACGGCTGCCCTAGCTCTCCGCTGAAGCTTGAGCATCGCCCAACGTTCCAGCAAGCCCGAGCCACGATATGCCCCGTGTGACCTGCTAGTCTTGGGTAGGCCCCGAGGCACGGTTGGCCCCACAGCGGAGTCGTGAACGGACGGTGTCCGCTTGTAATCGGCGGCGATAAGATCGTGAAGGACGGCTGGCCGTGCCCGTTCACGAAGCTGAGCTAGCCGATTTCCTCCATGAGTATACAAATCCAACGCAGGCTTTGACGGAAGCTACCCCGCGCTTCGATATCGCTTTGAATGCGCATCAGGTTCGCACATTTGGATTCAGCATTGGACCCGTTGGGGAACAAAGTTTGTCTACTATCGATCATTCGCAGAGGTCGTGTTCTCGGCTCAGGGCTAAACATAAGAAAAGCTACCGTCGCAGAGGTCAAGGGTATGACCCAGAACATCGGAGGATTCCGGAGTACTCTGACTTAGAACATCCGATCATTTCGGATCTTTGCAGCCATCCTCCGTGTTTCTGACGTCACCGTATAGCTGCTGCGCTTCCCCTCAAGCTTCCCCTCAATGTCCACGACAATGTCCCTCTGCCTTGCCTCACTCGCGGGCCTCGTTTGCATTTTTCCTATTGTGTCCGAGGCCGGCTTATAACATCCTTTGCTGTGGAGCACAAAAGGCCGCGGAAGTCAGGAAGAGAAAGGCGCAGTGGGGGCATGGGGGCCCCGCTGATCGTACGGGCACTGCCGAATCATGAAAGGTAGGAGGAGAGTCGAAAGCAAAGGCACGGGTAGATGCGAAGCTCTAATCTCACCTACCGGTTAGGTTGAGTTTGCTGCCTTAGTTTTCCCAAGTCGGTCATCGGTTGCCTTGTTGACGTTAGTATTACCCTCAAGTTTTGGCACAAGCACGGTCGTTCGTTTACGTGGAACGAAGTGCCGCGGAGCGCAAGCCGTTTATCAATGCGTGGTCAGCAGCCCTGATTCTACATATTACCCCTCTAACGAGGCACGAGGCTCAATGTCTAATTGAATGCATATGTTTGTTTTACTATATGTCCCGAGCGCTTCTGCTTTCGAGGGCGAAAATGATGCAAGATGATTTCCTCCATTTACGATGATTCTCGTAATCGTGGAAGCTCTCATCACGCTAGTGGTTTAGTCTGATGTGAAGATTTCTTATAGGGGAAATCAAGGATCTACTTCATTGAAAATACATGGAAGGGTGCTACATGGTCTAGCGTTGAGAGATCTTCTTCTGGTCGGCGATAGAATGAACTCGCTCGAACGCTACGAACCATATGTTAACACCATTGGTCAACATGACCCAAGGATACTTACCGTCTTTGCTAATGCTATCTCTCTCATCCCAGAGCTGCTTCAACTACGAGGATAGAACAGGTTAGCACACCTAAACGGCGTTATCGGAGAGATCACGGACATTGTGTTTCACGATAAGATCATGGACATAGCGGGCGATGAATTGACGGCTGACAGCGCACAAAAATAAGCAAACAGAACAAACTCTAGCCGGTACCACGAACATGAGTTTGATGGCTACATCTCGATTTTCGGGAAGGCCAGATGCACGGACATGTTCGTCCCACGTCTTCGAAGCCTGAAATGCAAAGTAGTCCAATAAGCTGCTGTGGGGTGTCTCGAAGCACGTCCATACATGATACACGGCAGCGTTGGTCATCAACGCTGAAGTAACGCCCACCCGAACGATGTTACTGTTGAGCTGGGACGATATGAGTGGTACGCGGCGAGAGTAGGTGGACAGCTAAGCCCTGACCTCTTTCCAGGCTAGCGCTGGCATAGAATCCGATGTGAACCAACTCATGTTTGAAGGTGATGGAGATGGAATGCGAAGGGGACCGCCTTTTATTGGCGCAGGTATGGAAAAAAAGCGATTTAAAAAATTGACGGGGTGGCATCGGATGACCTCCTTCACAACGTCCGGAGGCCTAGGCAGTTTTCAGGTCCGAAGCCGATCGATATGCGGGGAGGAAAAAAAGGGCGCCATGATGCGCGAGCAGCCGTGGCCGTGTGTATTCTCCAACTTTGGGTAGGTGAACGCTACAAAGAAAAGATTTGCAGAAAGAATGCAGCATGTAGCCGAGACGCGCGCGAATGAATCTCTGAGCCTCCCTAGTCACGCCCCTTATCCAACTTCCAGAATATCTGCTTCCGGGAGTATGAAAAGACGAACGAGATTACGACAAAACGCCGCGCGGAAGTTTGGTACTCACTGTGATTGCTGAATGCAGGTAGCGCGGCTTTTACAACTCAAATGAATTCCGCTCCTCCTCATCGTGTGGGGTCCCGTGGGGTGTTTTAGTGCGAGGAAATGCAAGCATCTAGAGCTGGGGCATGGCATGTGATCGTGGCCATATGATTGAGCAATGAAACGATGGTTAGTGAGTCGCAGTTTTCAGCGCCGCTTAGCGCTTACGAGTTAGAAGCAACAAATTTAGTCACTAACTTATACGTTATACATAACACGATTTCATGATGATGGGGACCACGGTCATCTAGCATGTAAGTCAGCGAAAACTGTTTACTGTATACATAACATAAACCACCTGAGTGGCCACGAGCCCGGACCGTCTGGTGCGATTGAGAATATCAGACATACTCCCATCATCACCCATGTCCCATGCCCGATCCTCTGTGATGCGTGCAGCAGAGAAGCTTCTGCTCAAGCTGAGGGCTGACGGTACACATGAAACTGAAACAACACTATCGAGCATGTAGGCCATCATATCAATTAACAATGATCATCCGGCCAGTCCTGTGGATATGTGGTCTGTGGGGCCAGTCCCCGGCCGGGGCCGCAGCCCCCCTTTATCGCCGACATGGAAAACATGCTGTTTCCCCGTCGGCAACAGACGACGAATTGATTGAGGAATGTGAGAAACACTAATCAGGCCCTGGGCGACCTTGCCCACAAATAGACACCGTTTTCGCCTCGTATTGGCGACAAGGAAGCTGTTCAGGCGAGGCCGAAACAGCCCAACAATGTAGGTGCGAAGAGCCGCCTGAGCCGGCCTAGAACCGCCTGCTGCTTGCCGGAATTCACGGTCCAATCAATAAATGTAATAATGAACGCGTGATGGGTGATGACGTGCCTTTAGGCACGCGCCCACACCGCCAATTGCCCTCACTTGGGTTGGGAAAGGGTTACTGCAATTTTTCGTTGCCTTTCTTTGCCAAAGGCAAGTGTGCTACCCTCGCTCAGTATACATCGTAGAGGACGGTACACCGGCTTTTTCGAGCCGGTGTGGACTATTTGCCGTCTTTTCATCGCAATGACACTCTAAATCCTCCATTCTGAAAATCTTGCACGTGGCGCGTCGTGTTTGCTTATCACATTGTATTGGGCACCAACAGTTTGCTCCAGGTCGCATCCCCGACATTATTTGGGTACCGTGGCGCAGAGGACCTCGAATTAGTGATGAACGGCCTGAGTATGGCCGCCGAGGATCTAGCCATCGACCTTTAGGTACTGAAATGCGAGATGTTTGAGTTACTTTGGATCAAGGGACATATTTTTACAAGACCATCAATGAATACTGATCTTGGCTAGATCACGGAACGTATCGTAACAGGAGGCCTGATAAATCTGGGACCTTCATGCCCTCAATCGCCCTGTGCTTCCATGCCAGTTCTGGAGCACAGCTTCGTACTCGTACGATTGTGGGTTGCAAGGGGCATCGACCCGTAATGTCACGATTGTCAAACTGCGAAGTGACCAAGTTCTGGAAAAAGAATGGTACCGTTCTCATCGTAGGATTGTGGGTTATCATGTCGAGAGCGGGAAGAGCCAACCAAGTCGGCCCGTTTTCGATCGATGTGCCAGAAGGTGGCAATCGCTTCCCGCGATGACCTGAGGACTCTGGAGCAGTCAGGTTCAGGCTCATAAGTGGTCTTATTTTCACGCCCGAAAGATCGAATCACGGAACTAAGCTGGGCGAGACATCCGTCCGCCCTGTCCCGATAAGGACCGTCGCGGATTGTGTAAGGGGTGT
>QFEA01002435.1:16924-45801 GCA_003315975.1 Lactifluus echinatus
TCGAGGTGAGGTTTCTTTGGAAAAAGCGGCGGCAGGGCTGGTTAGCAGACAAAAGTAAGTATTGTCTGAAAAAATTCGACGGTGGTTCGGTGTCAAACCAATATGGTGCAGGCTTGGTAAGTAATTCAGTTGTGGGCGATGTCCGGGGAGGGGGACAAAAAGCGGACAATTAAGTATCAACATCATGGCTGTCCTGCTTCTGCTCGGAGCCGCAAAGCCGCACACACTCGCGCCTCGAAGTGTGGAGCGCCTCGAAGCGCTCTACACTTAAATGCGCTGCTCCGCCTGATGTTGCGCGCGCAGGCGGCCATCGGAACGGCCTTGCTGGACTGGGCGTTGCGTCACAGTCACTCACGGCCACGACTTCCCGTGGGCCTGACGATCCGGGGTCGGGGGTCGGGCACCGGAACCGCAATTTCCCGGTCGTCACGCTTTGGCGCGCAACCCCCTGCTCATTTGGTAGCGGCGCAATGACCGCCAAATCGCTTCAACCGCGTTGGTCGTCCGTGAGTATCGGACGATTAAACTCGGTCGTCCTAGACCTTTGCTCACACCAGCACATTGCTTCCTTCTCGACGTGGTGTGCTCCCGTCGGCATGCCGTTGATTACGGGCGAGGGAAATTGGAGGCAAAACCTCACATGCAAAACCTCACATGCGCGTACGATATACCGCTTGCTAAAGGTCGGTTAGATTACTGAGTGATGGATCTTAATTATAAAAATTCATGGCCTAACTTAACATGGTCAGTCAGGAGTTGACACGCGGCGGGCGGCATCAAAACTTTTTGCTCCGATGTTCGATAAATGATTTCATAAATGATTTCAATTTTTTATTGTTATGAAAGAAACCGCTGTGTGACACCCATTCCGCATTCTGTTGTAAGGAACAGAAAGGGAGCACTTTCAGACACGCAGGGCAGTGCAGGCATGAACCGGACGATCTCTCACTGCTGCTGTAATTTAGTGTTTTCACTGCCTGTATGGACTGAATCGGATCCCGCGGTAAATCCTGATGGAAATTACTAGCACATGCGACGCGCAACAGTCATTTCCGACGCATCTGATCTTGTCGCTCTACACATCATCACGCCACTCAAGGAGAAGTTGAGGTCACTGGCGCAAACAAGTCAACACCGAGGAAGCGAGAAAAGGCGAAGAGTGCTTCCATCGGCGTGTTGACGCAGTGTTTTCCGTATACGTAGGAGTGACGTACCGCACTCCGTCTAACCCAATCTACTACATTGGCATAGCCTGGCAGCAGATTTCACCTCACCCGGCCAATCAAGATTATTACTCTCGCTCGCTAAGCGTGATACGACTTCCATGAAATGCACTATTATTGGTGGCGGACACTGTCGCCCACTGCCACCGGCGGCACTTTCTCGGTTGAAAACTGTCACGCTAGCTTCATAAAGCTTATTACCCGGAGTGGCCGATTACGCGCAAGTTATGTCCAACGCTCTCAGAGAGAAGCATGTTCACACATCGATGTTCTCTGGGAAAAAAATAGCACAAAAAGGTTCACCCGAAACGAGCAAAAACTTGGAGCCTTACAGATACCCTCAGATGTTAACAAGACCTCACTGGTTGAGGTACCTGGACAAGAAGGGTAGCCGAGGACTCCTACCCTGAAAAGTCACGAAAACTGATCATCTTCGTCCTACTGCTCTAGCCCACTGTAGTCCACAAAGCGAATGCTAGATTATGGAGACTTCCGCATCGGTTATCACCATCGCGCGAAAAAAAACAGTATCGTTCTTTTCTTCTGATACTAAATCAGTCCCACAGCGGACTTGAGGTGACTTCGATACAGGTTGAGGGAAAAAGAAGTCGGTAATGTCGGTAGATCAGATTACACGTTTGGGCGCGCGTATGCATCTAGTAAGTCATACACACAGTTTTGTTCCCTGCAACGTACACAAATATATCCAAGACGGTGAGAAAACGAGGGTCAATAACTGGGCTCGGGAGTCTGTCCATTTGGGGTATCTAGAGAGAGTGCCGTAGAAGTATCAAAGTGGTTAGGAAACGCAGCGGTGAGAGATCTGAGCCGCACGGCCTACCGTAGCGACCTTAGGCCCGAGGTGGCTTGCGAGCATTACGCCCACGCCAATATAAACACGGTACCGGTTTCGGGGTTCATTTTTATGGGCTATGTGTAAACCTACATGCTGAGTGGACGGGACGCCGGTAGGCTGTGACTATGGGCGCTGTCGCTGGTCATGCGACGTCCTCCAGCGGGCGACACATTGACAGCAGAGCGGGCTCGCCGGCCTTTTAAATACTGCGTGCGCATGCCGACACAGAGAAGCAATACGTGGGTGTGCGCATAGAGAAGGTCATGCAGCATCCAAAGCCGTGAGGTTCGCCATGACATCCTTACGCAGGCAACAGGCTGATAGGTTGGGGAGCGGGAGCACCGTACACGGACATCAAGCACGAGCGTCCAAGAAGGATGGATTGAGGGGACATCAACCTCCTCATTGACGTGCGCTCGTACGGTAGTCTGCGTCATCACCCGAAAAGTTAATAGCCGGACATACACGCAAGGGCGGCTATGTGCAGTACATGCGCGAGATACGTACCGGTTTGCTATGCGATACCGGAAAATCATAGTCCAAGGATCGCCCTCTTTCTGTTTTCATCTGAGCAATCTCGGTGCCGATGCGCAGGCATGCAGAGCCAAAATTTGCTCCTGTGCTGAGTGATACGGTGAAGAGAACCCGCTGTCTTAGATCTGGTTAGCGTAGGTGGTGTGATGCAACCCAGAAAATCGGTTAAACGGTACGTGAAATGTAACTTTGACCTGCCCGGTTCGCAAGAGCCTCCGCGTGGCTAAATCCCGAATCCCACGATGCAGATAACTATCCAAAAAAGTAACATTGGGATGTGTCTAAAAGCATACGTACCAGGGGCGTATCAGATGGGGTGTATGTTATAGGAAATTGACGGCGCCTATAGGTGTAGTCTGGCTTCTTGATGCGCAAGCCTGCGGCAGGGTTGCGCCTGCCAGCGAAGCATAATTTGTCTTTCGACAGACAAATATTGACACTGCCCATTGAATTCGAGGGGTACGGCATGAAACGAGCCATCACTGGGCAGCTGCCCCTTGGCTACATATGAGCATTGCGATGGCATATATGCGGGTCCACACACCACACGGGCACGTTATCCAGCCAGATGTGGCAGGATGGTAAGAACACAAGCTATAGCTAGGGAGTTGAGATCGGTTCCTGCACAGACGGATGGCGAATGTAAACGTACGCGTGGCTGGGTGATTGGATCGATATGCAGCGGGGTAAGCCGGGCTGGGTCGTCTGATCCCTGGCGCAATCAAACAAACATGACCAATCATTACAAATAAGGAAGTGATGTGATGTCCCACTCATCTCAGATTCAGGACCTGATCGCTCTTCTGCTAATTGCCCGGCAAATCGTCTCGGGTCTCAGAGTCCTCGCCTTCCATGGAGCTTAAAGGAGGTCTCATCCTCCCTAACCGGGCGGTTGTCCTTCCCCCCTCATAGGTTCTTCCACTATGCCCGCATCCCTCGACGTTCGAGATACCTTGGGTGCTGTTCTCGTTGGGTGCTTCGTAGCTGCTGCGTCAGTCGTTCGTCCTCACTGAATATATCAGTATCCTCGCTCACCTCTATTCCAAAGACTCACCGGTGTCGTGACCCTTCAGACATGCATTTATTACCGGTTATACCCAGGAGATAGGTCATTGAACAAACTTATGGTGCGTCATTCTACTGTTGTCGTGCAAGCGGTTCAATGACATTCATACCTAGGTCGCTTTTATTTGGTGAGCGGTGACATAGCGGTTCGGTTAACCGGGTATGCTCACTATATTACAGGGTAATGGACATCGCGCATACCGTTCTCATATGCACTTCTTCCTGGGATTATGTTATCGCCAACTGGGGCAACGTGGAAATGCACCGCAAGGGGGTTGTACCAATGTGGGCCCCATCACGTCACTTCTATTGTTATCTGTTCTAATCTCGCCGGGATGCAGCACCGTTGCTGTGCGTAGCTTGGCTCCCAAAGCAAAGCATCATTCCTCTGACAACCCGTTCCTCCCAAACAGCTCAGTATAGGTGTCACGGTAGGTCCAGCACTTGTTCTATTATTTTGATCAACACATTAATATCAGCCAACAGGCGTTCATCACGCTCACTACACATCTGTACGTGGGCGTATTAGTTAATTCTTTAAACAATGGCATGACATCCTCGACCCCAGTTTCTTTTTGCGGCGGCTATTGCAACGTATGTCTCTTTCTGCGCCGTTTCACAATCCTGCTCAATGACGGTGGCCACAGTGAGCAAAAACAACTGGTACATCGTCGGACCTACGGTGAAAATCTCAATGCTTGCATGCATTTTGCCCTACTGAACTCAGTTTTATAGTTACTCATAGCCATTGGGCGTGTAGGTAAGTCAGATCTTATGGTTTGGCGTGCTACCTCAGTTTGCTGACCCACGAATAGTCTCAGCTCTCGGTACGCTACACACGTATATCTTACTCTGATAGCTATTTGACCATCTACTCTCCATCGTTCAGTCACGACAATCGAGTTGTAAGTTCGGCAACTGTAGTCAGCCTTTGTGCGAATCTGATCAATTTTTAGGGCTCGTCTCAAAACATTCCCTTCTTTTGTTGTAAACTACAAGGCACGTCGTTCAAATGTCTGTCCTTCGCCATCTGTCTTACAAAAATACAGCCCGTCTTCACGCTTGGGCTGGCATTGTCGTCCGCCGTTGATGTCGTGATCACCGTTGGCATGTGTTATTACCTGCAAGAAAGTCGTCGAGGATTTGGAACGTATGTGTCCTTCGCGATCACTAGTATAGCTTAACGCCAATGCTTTCACGTCATAGGATGGATGAAGTTATCGATTCCATCATCATCTACACGATCAATAACGGCTCTCTCACCTGGTTAGTCCTCGTACATACCCTATAGTAGATGCTCATGTCTGCCTCGTTTGCAGTATTTCCACCATCGTGTCAATGGTTTGCGTAAGCTCGACAAGTTTCAACGTTTGCCACACTGCATATTGACCCGCATGCGTATTTCGATAGTGGCTTACTATGCAAAAAACTCTCATCTTTATGGCCATTCATTTCGCAATCGCCAAAAGTAAGCTCTCATTACTTCCCAGGTCGGGTTTGGCTAACCAACTGCATTGGCCGTTAGTGTATGCAAATTCTCTTCTAGCAACGTGCGTGAACTTCGATTTCGTGACAATGATTCGCATTAGACTAAATGAATGTGTCTCAGGCTAAACATGCGACAAGGCCTGCGCGGGGCCCAGCCGAGAGAGAGAGGAGGTCCTCACTTATTCCTGAGTTCCTTCCACCGCAATAGGCACCACCGGCCACCTCCTGTACGTCTTTGGCTGTACTGCTACAATGATTCAGTGGCGCTCATAAATCACATAGTCTACCGCACTCGATCTCACGACAACATGTCATGATGCAGCGGTGTCCAAAGCGGTACGCATAATTTCGGCTGTGACCTAACAACGGAAATGTGACGCCGTACTCGCTTGTGCAGCTCCATATTACTGTTGAAAAGACCGTGGATTACGGCCTTGAGGAGGAAGATCGCAAATCGGGACCCTCAGCTGACGCAGATTCGCCCTCGCCTTTCCCGATGAAACAGGCAGATGTTTGAGCATGATGCAGCTCGATTCCTGGTGCCCCACGCTTGCATCTACTCTACACATCTAGTTAATATCCTCACTCGCCTGCGTATATACTGTATGTAGATGGAAGGTTTCGGATTTGCTTTTACATGGTTTCTTGGGATATCATCGTGTTAGTGAGACTTGTCTTGTAAGTTATAACTGTAGGATTTTTGACTTAGTATGTGATGTCCGTCCATAATGTCCTACCAAAAATGCACCTAGTGGCCCGACCCGCTGCCCATGGTCAATCTTTGTCCGTACCTGTCTCAAAAAATCTGTGCCGTGCCAAGTGTATTTGTGATGGTGTATCGGAGTTAATGCGATCAGATCATCGTCCCCGAGGAAGGGTGTCACGGTACAATGGCTCACAGCCTGATGACGTTGACAGAGTGCCTGCTTCGATAGTGCCTGTATAATAATTCACAGTATTGACGTGAAAATCCATCAGAGTCCGCGGGGTTGATGGTTTCAAGAAGACAGGCATCATCAGAAGAACAGGGCAAATGTTACATTGCATATAGATAGTGTTTTCGAAGTCCGGGAGCATACTAAGCAACTGAGATCTCATGTGTCGATGTTAACACTCTCCGTTTCTTGTGTCTTATTGTCGAGCGCTGTATTATCGAGGCGAGGATAATAGCAGCAGTTGTTTTTCTTCTTCAAAACAAAAGACCGAATTTCATGTATGTACTTGGGACGCCTTTTTTGTCTACCTTCGTTTTGTTGGAGTCTGATAGGTTCGAATGTTGAGTGTCTGCAACGGCTCGGAAGATGTAACACAAGAATAAGAAAAGTTGTGTCGAACTTAGGTGAAATGCGGAGTTAAAGCGCGAGCGGGATACGTACGCCATGCGGCGCCGTATGATACGAGCAGTCAACACTATTGAATTGGGCGCGATCGCCCGAAGCCTCCTCGGTTACCGAGGAAAATGTGCGTAGATGCATGGCCGAGACCTAGGCGAGGAACAGATCGATACTACTGTAGTTATGCAAATGCGCTTGACACGCATGGACACTATATTGCTATCATGAGCGTTGTATACAAATTAGCCTCGTAGAATTGGTCCTCGTGTGCTGCAATCACGAGCGCCCGGACGTACAGAGCATTGAATTTCTT
This sequence comes from Lactifluus echinatus, assembly GCA_003315975.1. Classification (NCBI taxonomy): domain Eukaryota; kingdom Fungi; phylum Basidiomycota; class Agaricomycetes; order Russulales; family Russulaceae; genus Lactifluus; species Lactifluus echinatus. Next base: position 23,738 of record QFEA01002435.1, read on the forward strand.
CATCACTGTACTAACGATGATTTCTCATGTGAGACGTTGCTAGTTGCACCACACTTTAGCAGCATAAAGTTGATATTGGTCACACCGCTATTGGGCCAGCGGGGCCTCTGCGGGCATAGAACTTGTCACTGCTGTGGGAACATTTACAATAGTAAATACGTTCATTGTTTCCTGTACATGTCCTTCCTCCAGATCCAAGTCAACGCCACTCCATTCTTCCCTGCCTCGGAAATAATTCGTGAAAGTTCATTAAGACGACTACAGAAAGAAAAACACTTAAGGAACACAACAAAAAAAGGCTTTGGCAGGGGAAAATGGGGCAGGCGCGACATGTGCACGGATCACGGGTCGGAATTGTGGTGACAGACAAGAATTGAAGGGATGCGCCACTTGCCCATCTCGTAAAAGGCCGTGCAGAAGCTGGAGCCATGGCTGCCGACAAGAACGGCCGTGAGAATTCTACAGAATCAATAGCTGTTTCTGGGTGTCGAACCTGGGGGCTGTGTGGCGTCGGTCAAGAAGGCGCAAACCGACTGCTGCCTGGGGTTCAAGTTCAAGGCAAGACCGTGATATTACCAAGATTAGGTACACGTCGGTCACTTCTTGAATCCGCGTGCGTTTCGAGTTCTTGCATGGCGGGATGGCGCAATGTGGCAGAGCAGCTGGTGTTCCTGCTAGCCCACCTGAGGTGGTGAATCGCGGAATTTTGCGGTCACGTCTATGCTTGTATGGAACCGGGTGGTGACCCCATGATTAAGCGGGTCTCGAAGACGCAATGCTGGTGCATGTTTTGGGAAGGGCTGCTGGGCGTTGCATTGAGTAAGGTGCCGTCATTGGTCCATTTGTTTCGACTTTGTTTCGACACCGAGTCCCAATTCGCCGGAGGGCGAGTGACCCAGACCCAGACACGATATCGAAAAGGTTTACTCCCTGCTGACTAACCTCAGGGCTAACCTTCTTTGCAGCGCGCCGCACACGCGCGACAGCTCGGTCGTTTTGTTCACAGACAGATGCTCCTCGAAAACCCTACCGGTCCTTATGGCGTTGGAGCGACCACATTCACTTTACCAGTTAGACCGGCTCGTGTCTTTGGAACAGCAACCGTGCGAGCGCCGACAGGACAGACAGCGCCTGCGCTGCGATTGGAGGAGGTTTCCTTCAAGGTCTATTATCCTGTGTCTCGCCCCACAGGCGGGTTGCGTGTGACAAAATGGCTCGACTGGTTTCCGAGGTATATCCTTCGTTATACTGGTTCCGAACATGCTAAACGAGGGCCAAAAATTTCGTTACTGGCAGGCCCTTAGCGGACGCTGTCCGAGGTTATTCCCGCTACGCAGGTGAGCTGAGGATCAGCATGGAATCTCCATCGTGTCAATATCAACACTCTAATCTGGATTATACCTGAAGGCATATCCTCGTTTTTACTATGGCCTCTTGTGCTTCTTTTCGGATTGCGAGTACAGGTATCTCATTAACATACCTCTTCAAGTTACCTCCAGAGTCAATTCTGGTTTAATTCTCACATACAGGTTCCGGCGATTTTAAACGCTCCGCCACTCCGCGAAAAGCGGAATGATTCTGCAGACGCAAAGTCATCTCCTGGGAACCAATCTTTACCACACCCCCCCTGGCCCTTGGTCATATTCTCACATGGTCTTGGTGGTGGTGACACGACGTATAGGTATGGGCGCTCATTCTTATCATGATCTTACCACTTTTCTTACTGTTGCAACAGTCAGATATGCACACATCTGGCGTCATCCGGAAAGGTCGTTATTGCCATTGAGCATCGCGACGGAACCAGTCCAGTATCTAGACCGAAATCCGACAAGACTGGCGAACGTTATTCAATGCTATACCTTAGGCCTGGTGACGTAGTGTGAGTAGTTGATACGGGCTGTTTACTTTCGTTAACGTTTTCACCTTTAAGGCGGGACGATATGGACGACAGCGGTTTCCGAGACCCACGCTTGGCTTTCCGTGCGGAGCAACTGGAGCTCCGTAAGCACGAAATTTATCTAGCATATTCCGCCTTCCAAAAGCTCGTGCGGACGGGGGATTCTGGAGATTTATGTAAGACGGACGAAACGGGGTTCAATTGGGCGTCCTGGACTGGTGATTGGGTTCAGTGTGACGAGAATGTTTCTCTTGTAGGCCATTCATTCGGTGGCGCAACCGTCGTGAGTAGTGGCGTTTCTGATGAGCCACCACTTTGTTATTCACCTCGGTGTGCCATTAAGTTTTCTATGTTATCGGATCCTTCCCTTGGCGAAGAAGCTGTTACACATATTCCTGTGTCACATGGACTGGTACTAGATCCCTGGCTTGAGCCTCTTCCCTCTCCTGGCCCGGAGCCTTTCACTGGGCGCAATTCGCCTTCGAGGCATCCGAAGCTTATGATCATAAACTCGGAAGGTTTTACGCTCTGGGAAGATCACTTCAAGCGCGTAGAAGAAGTGGCACCTGCATGGCCAGGAAGCTCTCTCCTTACCATCGGTGAGGGTTCAGACATTTGAAACAGTGAAAAACGATGATTAACAAGCGAACGTGTGTTCTTTTCAGTGGGCGCACGACATATTTCTTTTTCCGATTTTCCGGTCATTCTGCCCACCCCTTTACGTAGTTCTACAGCGCACCCAATAATGAACGTAATCAAGATGCTCGCGCTGTCCTTTTTAGATGACGTGGTCCCACAAACTGTTGACAATATCAATACCCGCAAGCTAGAGATTAAGTACGCTCGATCCCGGCTCTGGTCCAAGAAGCCACGGCGTCGGCTTGTTGGCCAGTCTGGAGACATTGTTATCCATCATTGTGGTTTTAATGTAGAGGTAGAGGCGGACGAATGAGATCATCTGGTTGTTATCTATATAGTTTGTTGGTGTTTGCATCAGATCAGAGCGATGACTCGCCATCATGGACCCGTGTCATGACCTGTCATCCATGGCTCCGCCAAAGGGTACACCGGTAATATTGCCAGAAACAGCTGCCTACGTCGAGCTGTTCAAATCCATCGGCCTCACTCAGGCTAAAGCTGCCGAAGCAGCCAAGAGCCCAAAGAGCGCGCCGGTGCTCCAACGTCTTATCGAGAGACATGGGCTTTCTGGAGGGCGCATAGATGAGAAGCAGGCGGGACTCGTCGCAGCACTTGCAGTGCAGAGTGCGAAGATTGAGGAGGATGAGCGCGGATACATCGTCAACGCGATCATCGATGGACGGCTCAAGAGCACCGATCAGGTGAACGGTGCGACCGTCTGTTGTTATCTGCGCGTCGGAATAAATACAGCTCACGCGGAAGCATCTAGCGGCAGTCAAGTACCTCGAATCACACGCCCTACCCGTAGATGACACTCAGTTCGATCGCGAATGTGGTGTCGGTTAGTCCACCCTCGCTCGCGTGACTCACCTAATCTCCTTAATATGCACGGTCTGTTCAGGATTCAGCATTACACCTGAGGCACTAGCAGATGCCGTTTCCCGGTACGTCAACTCGCCCGCTGTCACGGGCTGGACAAGCATGGGCTCTGCCATCACTTCTCTCAAGAGCACATCCGAGTTGCGTTGGGCAAACCCCCTCGAGCTGAAGAATGCCGTCGAGTCTGCGTTGACGAATCGCTTCGGCGCGAAGGAGGCGGCAAAGCTCAAAGGAAAGGTGCGGGCCTACTCCTCGCCACCGGGCCCGCCCGCTCACGCTTGTGACTGACGTGCGGCATGAGCAGGAACCTAAGCCAGCAAAGGCTGTTGAGGCCGAGGCGTCCCCTGCTTCTTCGTCCGCTGCATCTAATTCCAGAACCGTGTTCGAGGAGGGTTTCCTTGGAAAGTTGCACAAGCCAGGCGAGAACCCGCAGGTCACGCCGGCGTTGCGTGATGCACACCTCAAGGCAACTGGCGGGCTTGTATACACGCGCTTCCCGCCCGAACCAAACGGCTTCCTGCACATAGGTCACTCCAAGGCCGTCTTTATCAACTTTGGGTACGCCGCGCACCACGGAGGGCGGTGTTATCTGAGGTACGATGACACAAACCCCGAGGCAGAGGAAGCGTTGTACTTTGAAAGCATGTTGGAGATAGTGCGATGGCTGGGCTATGAGCCGTGGAAAATCACATACTCGAGCGACTACTTTGACCAGCTTTATAGCCTTGCCGTCGAGCTTACCGGGAGAGACAAAGCCTATGTGTGTCACTGTACAGGTACGTGTCTATTTAACTGCTCTGTGGCCTCACTTATGCCATGTTGTAGGAGAGGAGATCCACGCTCATCGGGGTGGAGATGATGGCGGTGCGCGAACAGCGTGCATACATCGTACACGACCAATCGAAGAATCACTACGTGAGTTCGAGAATATGAAAATCGGAAAGTACAAGCCAGGAGAAGCTATTCTTCGCATGAAGCAGGACCTGGACGACCCGAACCCACAGATGTGGGACCTGATAGCATATCGCGTTCTCCTCGCGCCGCATCATCGGACAGGCGACAAGTGGAAGATTTATCCAACATATGACTTCACGCATTGCTTAGTCGACAGCTTTGAGAACATCTCGTACGTGGAAATGACGCCTACTACTGCTGATGGGATTTTGATGTTGGGTATAGCCACTCCTTATGTACCGTCGAGTTCATCGCCTCTCGCCAGTCGTATGAATGGCTATGCGACGCGGTGGATGTGTACAAGCCTCGTCAGTCTGAGTACGGGCGTCTTGCCCTCCAAGGGACGATCACATCGAAGCGCAAGCTTCTCGCGCTCGTGAAAGAAGGCTACGTACTGGGATGGGATGATCCCCGATTGTATACTCTTATTGCATTGCGGCGCCGTGGCGTGCCGGCGGGTGCGATCCTCTCGTTTGTCAGCGGGCTTGGTGTGTCGACTGCCGGGTCAAATATTCAGCTCGTGCGGTTTGACCAGGCGGTCCGCTCTTATCTCGAGAATACCGTTCCACGACTGCTCATGGTTCTCAAGCCGCTCAAAGTAACGCTCGAGAATGTACCCGAGGACTACGTAGTTTTCGTCGAGAAGGCATTACACCCCAAGATACCCGCCCTGGGAACAGCCAAATTACCCTTCGCGCGCACGGTTTACATCGACCGGGATGACTTCCGCCTAGAGGACTCCCCTGACTATTTCCGACTGGCACCGGGAAAGACGGTCGGGTTGTTCCAAGCACCGCACCCTATCACTTGTACATCTTATAAGACCAATCCGGCGACAGGCGAGGTGACGGAGCTCATCTGTCGCCTTGAAGATGGAGCGGACAGAAGTGCTCCCAAGAAGCCCAAAGCGTTCATCCAGTGGGTAGCGGAGCATGCCGAGAGCGGCAGCCCAGTCCGCGTCGACGAGACGCGCGTCTTCCACCGGCTCTTCAAAAGTGACAACCCGCTAGCGGCAGTACCGGACTACAAGACGGACATCGACCCGAACAGTTTGGAGACTGTCACGGGTGCACTTGTCGAAGTCGGCTTTTGGGCGCTCGCGAAGCGCGCATATGCCGAGGCCGTGCGCGAGGGCTCCGAGCGTACCAAAAAGGCGCTCGCGGAGAATGCGACGGAGGCTCGGCCGGTGGACCCTGATACACCCGCGGTGACAAGTGCACAGTTGATCGGGAAGGAGTGCATACGTTTCCAAGGCTTGCGCGTGGCGTATTTTGCGCTGGACAATAGGGATGCTCGAGTTGCGTGCTTGGACGAGGCTGCGGACGTCACCCCTGGGCGCAGGCAGGGAGACTACCTGGTGCTCAACAGGATTGTTAGCTTGAAGGAGGACTCGGGTAAAGCAGGGTGAACGCGGCGACAGTTGGGCGATAGATTGGGGGTGCGTGTTGTGTATTGATTAATGACAGAAGACAAAGACCAATATATTTTACGCCTGTTATCACCTACACTAGACGTAATAGGGTCGCTTCAAGGTTATCAACCTGGGTCACCGCAACTGCCAACATTACTGCGCCGCTGAGGCTCGTTCGCAGCTCGACTCGGGTGCGTAACACAATCTATGAAAGTCCCAAGTCGTCATGGTAATTTGATATTGCCCGACTCGGCGATGCTCCTATTTCCTTCCTCGGGCAGAGACTCACCTTAAAGGCACGTTGCGTGTCGCGTCGTCTTGTCGGTGCAGCTACGCCGGAGTGGCAGACTGACTAAGGGGATGGAGGCGTTCTAAATGCGATCACAAGGACAGAAATTTTCGTGTATAAATTGACAAAACGCTTTGTTCGTCCTTCTTGACTTCATCTTGATCTTTTGACTCCTAATCATGCCGCTGGCAATTGTCAAGGATGGAACGCTGTACTTCTCGTACGAGGATACTGGCGCGCTCAGTGGGTCGTACACTACGCTCGTGATGGTGCATGGGACCGGTTTCCACTCGGGTAAGCCCAGGCGCACACTGCGCTGCCTTCAACAGGAAGTAAGACATTTTTTCTGACCTCTGACCGGGGGGGGCGTCTATTCGCGCATATATGCGACATTACAGGCATCTTCGGCCCTATGATCCCGTTCGCAGCTGCGAATCGAGTGCGTCTCATCCTCCTCAACCGACGCGATTACCCGGGTTCGACGCCCATGTCCGACGCCGAGCTCGCTGAGCTGGGCAGCGCGGATCTGGGAACGCGTTCCAAGGCGCTCGCCCAACAGGGCATCGAAATCGGCCTCTTCCTTGCGTGGTTGGTCCGCGAGGAGAAGCTTCCACCCATGAGGACAGATCGGGAGGGGCGGCGACAGGGCGGCATCGTGCTCGTCGCGTGGTCGCTGGCCCATACCCCCTTGGCGGGGTTCCTTGCACATGCCGACGCGCTCCCCGCCGACGCTCTGAATGCACTCGAGCCGTGCCTCCGGGCGTACTGCATCTTCGGTGAGCAAGCAGCAAGCAGTTGGCCAGTGGGCGGGACAGGTCCCCGTCCCTGTCCCAGCTGTGTGCCAAACAAAAAAAAACTTAAAAAAAGAAAAAACGCTGATCATCGTCGTACCTGTCCAGATGCTCCACACGTCTCATTTGGTCTCCCGACTCTCAGCAACTCTAATCCCTTGGTCGACCTGACGTATCCGATGGAGCAGCGCGTGCGGCGCTTCTATTCTTGGGTGTCGACATACTACACTCACTCGGATCTCGCACGCAAGACCCGTGACCCTGCCCTGCTCGATACCACCCCGTTGCCTTACCCGGCTCCCCCATGCGCGCGCCCTGCCACGCTTGACGTGATCGAGCCCGGAATGCTCGAGGCCGTCTCGTGGCCCGGCCCGATCGAGGGCTCAGAGGCGCTGCTCCACGACATGCCCCTCAGCCTCGCGTTTGAACAGACGCATCGGATATTACTGGACAAGAGCATTGGGAGCGTGCTCCCGCGGTGCAAGGTCATCATACTGTGGGGCGAGAACACGCTCTGGGAGGGTGCGGGCGCCGCGTGGGCTGTGGAAAGGTTGTACAGGGAGCACGAAGCGGCCGGGAAGGTTGGCCGCGTACTCGAGGTCGTGGAAATGCCCGGCGCGAATCACTTTGTACGTTCCTTCACTTTTCTCGTTCTTGGTGATTGAGTTGACGAGAACGTGTGTAGCCTCATTGGGACGAACCTGAGGCAATGGTGGGATTCCTGGCCTCTGTGGTGTAAATGTAATGTTATAGTAGTATTAGTTGTTAGGTGTTAGTGGCAGATCTTATGTATGAGTTCGCACGCTCCCGGCGGGGGCGGCCCGGTCGACGAAAACCGGTAGTTTTTAGTGTTTTTAGTGACTTAATTGACAGCTTCTCTGTCTGTTCAATTCAATGCAACCGAATCATGACGGGCTTTCTCTCCCAGGCCCAGGAAGACCCGCACTTATGTCGTCCTCTCTTGCCTTCCTCGTCATCCGGTTCTCATCCCACAATGTCGTATACTGAACCCCCACCGGAAACATCGAGCTACGACGAGCCAGTCGTGACCCGGAAAGAGCTATGGAGCTACTATTGTATGTTTTATATCTGTCTTGTCGCGACTGTCCTCACGACTTTTCTGCCAGTGTATTACAACGGAGATAACGTGCGCACATTTTCTGTTGTTTCGTGCCCGGGTGTGGGTCCTGAGAATCTATAAAATATCTAGGGTGTGGGTCCCATGGGTATGGTATATATTCCGCGGTATAGTTGCAAGTGGATCGGAATTAATTTCGCCGCATAAAAGGCTACTCCTTGACGCTCTTTCAATCTCTCGTCTCAGCGGCAGGTTATGATCCCGTTCGTGGGCCAGGGTCATCTTGTCTGGACGCAAATGCGTCGGGAAAATGTGTTGTACCCTGGAGAAGTGGAACCAAGGCAGTGAGCTCTGTCGTGTTGATTGCAAATGGGGCCAGTTTTGCAGGGCGTTACTTTTCACGCACATTCGCCGATCCCTGTTTTGATCCCTGTATTAGGTCATGACGATGATCTTCACAACTATCGGCTCAGCGGCCGACTACGGGACGTTCGGCAGGTGGCCGCTTCTTGTCATGACCCTGATATGTTGGGCAGCCCAGTTCTCGAGCATGAGCCTGACGTGTAAGTGACCACGTTTGCAGAGTCGGTTGGGGGGTACATTTCAAATTGACGGTTATGACGATCAGCTGCGAGCCGTTGGCACGTTGCAATGGCTCTGTACATGATCAGTTTCATATCATACGGTGCCACGCTCGTGTTCTATGCAGCAATTTTCCCACGGCTAGCTCGCAATACACAGCATTCACGGTGTCTTCGAGAGGCGTTTGACCGTGGTGAGATTTCGGTGGAGGTGTTCGATCGGGAGGAAAGCCTCGAAAAGAACAGGATCAGCAATACTAGCACGGTAGGTGGTCGTTGCGTTTCCTGCGGACTCTTGAGTAGGTACCGAAGAGACCGGCAGACTCACAGCAACATCGGATATATCGTGACGTTAGCTCTTAACTTGTCGCTCCTGCTTCCCTTGCAAGGCAATCCGAAGGTCAACAACTACGTTCTCGTCTTGTGAGACCCCAGTGCATTTGGGGTAATTTAAGATACTGCTCACGCCACGCCTGTCGGAATTACTTAAGGACGAACGGCTACTGGGTCTTGCTCGGTATTTGGTGGTGTACGTGCTCTCTAGTCCCTCTGTTTGGAGTCTCATCAATGAGTGCCCTAGTCATATACCAGCAGCCTCGACCGGGGCCAAAACTCCCGAAAGGGGACAGCTACCTTACGATTGGTTGGAAACAGGTCCATAGCCCACCATTTTGCTTGGTGCCACGTCTTATTTTGAACAGATCTGGATCGCGTTGAAACAACACAAAAAACTGCCATATACATTTGCGTACCTATTCGCCTTTTTTCTTCTTGCCGATGTGGGTGATGTGATACTCTCTCTGTTTACGACAAGATGGTCAGACGACTTTGCCCAGGGCTTGAACACCACTGGCACTCTGGTGACCATTTGTCAGAATGACAAATTCACCTTTTCCTTTCTGCAGACCACGTATCTCGGCCTCGCGCAGGCAATTACATCAATTACAAGTACGCTTGGCTTTTGGTACATACAGCGCTATTGGAAAATAAGTACGAAGACGATGGTGTGATCATTACTATCTTCTCAACAGGCGAACTCATCGTAACGTGTTCAGTTCGTCGTAACAAATGTGGTGACAGTCTTGATTCCTTTATGGGGTATGATAGGCATTTGGACACCCAAGTTAGGGTAAGTGGGTCACGTATTCCTCTTCTACTGAAGAATAGCACATAAATCATTTGCAGATTTCACAACAAATGGGAATTCTGGGCGTATAATGTCGTGTTCGGGATCTTTCAGGCTCCGTACTACGCCTTCTCACAAACCATGATGGCCGAGCTCTCCCCGCCAGGATTTGACAACATGGTGTGTGGCTGGCCACTCTTCCTTCTTCCCAATCTCGTACTGAAAATTGAGGGAAACGTAGTTCTTTGGTTTGTTCGGGCTGTCGAATCGTGCCTCGTCGATGATTGGGCCGAACGTGATCCAGGCGATCATCAACAAATCAGGCAACAACTGGCACGGCTTCCCGTTTCTGTTTGCGCTCTGCCTCTCTGCAAGTCTGCTCATCTGGTTCACGGTGGACGTGCCGAAAGGGCGGCGCGCCGCGGTGCAGTGGGCTGCGGAACAACGAGGGAATCCCAACGCTGTGTATTGTTCCGGGACAGATAGAGTTTCCGTCGAGACTCGGGATTCGAGGAAGACCTAGTCGCGCGTCGGACATGGGGACTTGCTTATACCCTTTACACGCGTCTCGCGCGACACATGAACTTCACGACACGCGTACATTTTAGCTTCAGGTTGTTATCCGAGGTTCTATGGGGCAACTATTTCCTTTCAGCCAGCTGGCTTCATCCTCCCTTTGACTCGTAGAGTCGTGAGCGCAATGTAAACGATCTTCACCGTTCTTACATACCCCCGGTCCTCTTGCTCGCAGGGTTTTTGTGTTAGAAACGTGTCAGCTAGAGCCTGTGCCAGGTCGTGGGGCAGCAACGCCAATGATACCGGCGTGCCAAGTAGAAATAGACTGCAGAGAGTTGCGTGTTAAAGCTAGTGCTTCACTTGGGGCGAAACTACCCTTTTTACAGACTAGTCCAACTGGCACATGAATTGGCTATAGAAGGCGGTCTGTAGTTTCGAGGTGACTTGCTGGGCGTATGGATTGTCTATGCCATGGCCGAGTCATGCTTGTCAAATAACAAGGTCTACAGGGGAACGTTGGCAGGACATGACAGGTTGATTCTCAGCGCTGAGATGTACACCTGAGGCCTGAGTACCTGAGTGCCCAAAGGGGTCAAAAGCAGACACCGCGACACCTAGAAAGAAACCCTAAACATGTATCCTTTGTACACGCTCGAGCCTACACGTCCTGTAGGGGAAATTTGCTGCTAGACCCAGTGTGTTTACTGTATCAAGCATATGCATTTCCCTGCGAGCTAGCACAATGCATGATCTTGCCCAATTGCAAGAAGTCTAAAATGCAAGGATCCAAATCATCACAGTGATTCCGATAAAACCTCGAAGGTAAAAAAGAAACAGTGATCCCTACAACGTCTACGGTCATCATGATAATTGGTCTAAGTCATACACCGTACCAGTGATGCGCCATCTTGGATCGCATTGGTCAAAATCTACCTCTCAACCACTTAAATAATGCCGAAATTCTCCATAAAATTGAAGAAACCCTGAATAGGGTCCCTCTCAATTACGTGTGAATTAACGTTGCTGCTGGGGACAGGAGGAGGGATCCCAGCTACGTGGGGATGTATCGGCGGGACTGGAGACTCCCTCTCAACTTCGGTGGCGTTGCTCGGGACAGAACTTGCAGCCCGAGGTAGGTCCGAAAGTTCAATTCCTTGATCGGCTTCGCTCTTAAGAATGATAGGTTCAAGGTCGGGGTCGGGGTCGTGGGGTAATAGATAGGGGCGTGCATACGCCGTTAGGGCGACGTGTAGTAAGCCAGATGAAAGATAAAAGCCATCGGCGAGCACCATGACAGCAAAAGGTGTGTTGCCATCAGCGAACTCATTATAGCGGGCTATGGCAATGGGAATGACCTGGAGGGTGGAAGTGAGTAATCTGGTGGGAGGGGGAAGGGATGGGACATGCCGTCATGACATAAATGATTGGATAACTGAAGGCTGATCAGAAACTATGCAAGGTTTTGCGAAACGAGAGTGGGCCTCACGCGAGTATCTTATAAGCCACACGACGATATGAGGGAACGAACTCCCCATACCCCCGCCCATATGTCCATCGAACACGCCATCCTTGTATTTCAATGAAATCACCCAGCACAAGGAAAACAGGCACATAAGCCAGGAGACTGGAAAAGGCTGAGATCCACATCCACAAAAATCCAGAGACAGTCCTTTGGACGGGGAATTCCTGTGCTATCCAACACCCTTGTACACGTAGTCAATTTCTACTTCGAGCTCAGACAAAGGGAGGAATTGACACACAAGGGCCAGTGGGTCCATAAAAGCGCGACGCTCCATTGATGCCGACGTTGATGGCTACATTAAGAATAATGAAAATCCATATGCCAGCCACTATGAGTATGGCAAAGGATAAGTTTCGACTAGGCCTCGATCGGGATATGACGGCGATAGACGTGTAGATGGCAATGGTCTAAATAGGCTCACACATTTAGGATTTTCTGGAAGAAATGATTCACGGCCACCTTCACTTACTGCTGCACTGCTCCCAAGGTACAAGTCAAGTCAAGACAGATCACGAAGTGCACAATCACTCACGAGAGAGCAGAGCCAATATCAGCAGACTGCTTAACGAGACCTACAGTTGCAGACGCTTTGTATACGGCATTCAATTCTGAGGGAAAGTGCATACCTTGTGCCGTGCAGAACGTCCCCCCATGTACACTCTAGGTGTGTCAGCTGAGGTATCAGTTATAGGTCAAGAGCTGTGAGCTGTAATCACTCACCCCGTCGACAACCCATTTAAAGTTCATCAACCCTCCTTTGTCCAAATCAGACGATGCGTCTTTCACAATGAAATACTGCTCACCAAGGGCCTGAATCAAGTCACAAACTAGTTGGTTCAGAAGAAAGACGTGGGGTGGAGCTTCTGGTCTCCATCTGCGCCTTGAACCCGGGCGAATACTGACAGCACTGTACTTGTTGAGAGGTACAGTACCGAATTAACGAGCCTTGCTCGCTGGACCAGATTTAGGAAGCGCACCGTGATATAACCCAGAACTATAATAACAGCGGAAGCCGAAATTGCGGAGATCTCGGTCAGGATAAAAATTCCGTTGCGATGGCCAAAAGGGAGTTGTTGGGTCATGGATGGTCGACGGTGGAGTGGGGACCCAGGGACAACGGCACGAAGGGGAGGGCACGAGGAAGCGCACGCGCACGGGTCACGGCACGAGGATAGTGGGTAATCGAAACTATTGACAAGGACAACGCAGCCAAATTGCCACCTTCCAACGGGGGAGAATAGACAAGGTGTTTAAACGGCTTCAAGGTTCGTTTAATTTTCTCTACCCTTCCGGAACCCGGGACTTGAACAAAGCATGATACCAAATTAAGGAGACACCAAATTAGCCGACACCGCCTATCGTAGGCTATGCGGGCGCTGTATGCCCCTTGTCACAAAATTTTCAGGAACACATTTACACATGTCTCTACCAGCATGAAGCCCCGGCCCACACTTTGCACGGGCAGGAAGATTAATTTTAGTCGACACGCTGGTAACTCCTGGTAGGAAATGTGAAAGTAATAAACTTACGTGTGTGTGAATCAAAGATGCCAGGAAGAATAAAAGCACGAGCAATGCAAAACAGTCAACGTACGGTAGTTTGGTTACGAATTCTGGGCGTGAAGCCGTAACTGCTTCGCAGATGACGGCAGAAGACTGGGAAATCTTGTTTCTTGGAGATTTTTTAACTGTGCTTTATTGTCGTCCCACCTTTCCGCTGGTGATAGTAGATGTGATAATAAATGTCAACCGAGTCGGTGATAGGGAGGGAGTTGCGACAATTAGCATTAGTGAAGCCAAAGATCAAAGATGCGGGGCTGACTAGGTGATGGAAGTAAAGGAATAGCGTGTTTAATATAACACTTGTGGCCCATGCGATCTCGTAGATAAAAATGGGATGAGGGATGCGTACTCGTCGGCATGGTGATGAGCCCTAGCCTGAAGGGATGTGGGCGATCGTAAATTAGACAACGGAATACGGGCGCACCACATTCTGAACATCATGGGCAGGCTAATCGCTCGCCCCGGCAGTACCCACAGTCCCTGGCTCACCACCACCTAGAACACGAAATACTGATCGATTAATCATGCCCAGTTTTACAGGGTGACCTGCTGCCAGCCGTTCATCGACAAACGGAGAAAATGCATCGTCAACATCGCTGCCTCCAGAATATCCGAGCTCCTCCAAGTTTCGCAAGATTTCCAGGGGGGTTTCTCCATACTCCGATCGTAGAGAGCGGGAGAGCTCTTTAACGAGTTCATTTTGTACATGAAGCGTCTTCACATTATCAAATGGTCTAAAGAGTTTGCGCCACTGTGTGCGGTCGACCACATTGTGCCATTCCGATGATCGATCGTGCTCAGCGCAGCTGAGCGTGAGTTGCTCTACGACAGAGAGTGCTGATGAAAGTACACTGAGGATTTGCACTGCCGACGCTAACTGCCAGTCAAAGTGTCGGCACCTCACTCGGGTGCGGAACGTGGGGAACCCTCCTTTCCTCAGTTGGACCCCCGTTAAGTCGACGAAATCACGACTGAAGGCAAGTTCGACAGCGCTAAAGCTGAGGTTCTCTAATGTGTGCATGAAGTGCAAAAGGCGTGGGACCGTGAATGTGAGCTGATGGAAAAAATGAACTTCGAGGATGCCGAGGACAGGGGTATTGATCTGAGCCAGAAGGGCTTCCAGATAAGCACTGACGCCTTGAAATGAAAATACACGAAGGTTAGGAAGGGTAATATGCGTGGTGATCGGGGTATTCAGAAGTTGCCTCTTGACATTACGATTGGGGAGGGGGGAGTAGAAACCAATCACGAGCGTCTCCAGCTGAGGCATGACTGAAAGCCGGGTAAGCAAGTAACTTGGGCAAAAGTAGGCAGAAGGCGGGACGTTCACAAGCACAAGCGTGACAAGGCCAACCGTACTTGTAAGTAAGGGAGATCCTACTGCAAGGGCAGCGGTCCACAACCCAAGACGGTGTAGTTCGGGTGCCTGAAATGTTCCGGGAAGGACCAAGCCTCTGTCGTCTTCGGTCTGAGACCGGATACACACGCGCTCCAGAATTGGGAATTGCTCATCCATGGCTGCGATGAGCTTCCGCAAGCTCGAGGCTGGCAAATCAAGGCCGATACGACGCACGCGATCACGATGGCCGAGCGCGAGCAGTATACACTCTTCGTCTTCGGTAGTTATCCTACGGTCTCTCCTCCGGTAATCGATTATGAGTGGTAGAGGTGGTGAATGTGCCAGCATGTCTGCTACAGGCACGCCGTAGGTGCAGTGAAGGTGAAGACCCAAATGGGATGGCGACGCAAGTATGAGATACCGCCACCGCTGGCAAACCTGGGCAAGCTTGTACCACCAACGTTGGCCATCCCAATCGACCACGAAATAACGACCATCATTACTGTAATTGTCCAAGACCTCCAGTCGATAGAGATAAAATATTTTGAGAATTACATCGTCGTTGAGTTTGTGGATCCGGATAGGTACGGGTGGCCTGCTGCTTGTGGACTTTATGGCGCTGATTGACTTGGATTGGCGAGTGGTAATTGGTAAAGGGGACAGGGAGACGTTTTCAAAACTTGGTGCACGTCGGCCGATTCTCCCCAGGAAAGGAAGATGGATAGTGGTTGACCAGCAACCGGGCATATCAGGGAGGCGATTGACGACGAAGATTTCAGTCAGTTACAATAGTTGGTGCGACATAACTTATGTGGCGGTGTCGTTGAGAAAATATATTTGAGCATTTTAATCCTGCCGTAAAGTAAAGAAAATCTGTAAAATGGCATTATTTGCTCGCATAAAGTAGTATTTAATCCAATTATAATACCGTTTAAGTTTAATAAACATTAGCAGATTTTGTTTGCCATTTCAATCAAACGCGGCAGGATTAAAACGCTCAATTTTTTTTTTTGACAGGGCGCCTTGTCATCGACGAGATGAAAGATCTGGCCGTGCTTGCTGTGCTACTGTCCAGACTAACAAACGTGGTGGATCAAGAATAAAGGGTTAGCTCCCGTATAACCAGTCAGGAGTCTCGGTGGTGTAGCGGCATGGGTGGCGAGTGGCAATGGCAAACATCGATTCTGGATGTGCTAGACTCCTGATATACGAGGATGCATCTCTTGACAGACGCTTAAGTCGTGGGGTTGAGGTTGATGAAACGGGCTGGCATTGTCGAACGTCGGATCGATCGTGATCTAGGCGACCATGTACATTCGAGTGGAGATGGCAAGGCCTGGGACTACCCAGGGCTTGGGTTGATGCATACAGGAACGAAGGTCTTCTCAGCCAACGCAAGTAGGAAACATTTGGATTGATTGAACAAAATGAATGTGAGGTACATGTAATCGTAATCGCCAGGATAAGATAAGTGAGTACAATCAAGGTGACATATTAGCGTACTACAGCGTACAGGTCAAATACTGGAATAGATAATCAGGATGACTAGATGAGCTTCAAAGCTCACCCTTACATATATCTCATGCGGCAGCAGCACCAGAAATCTTTCGCCGCTTCCGCACTTTTCCTTCCCCGTCCGTCGTCACCTTCTCGTCCGCGGTATCTGCGCCACTTCCACGCACGCGAGAGCGCGTCGCGCTCCTCGAACGTACAACAATCTCGACCGAGTCCATTTTGGACATGGACCGTGGTTTGCGCCCACGCTGCTTAGGTGAGTCGGACAGTACGGCCGCCTGTGCCGCCGAGGCCTTCTTAGTGCTAGCAGGCGGCGCGGGGGAGCTCCGCGACTTGGCGGTTGGGCGCCCGCGCCGTTTGCGCGGAGTGGGAGTAGGTGCGGGTGCGGACACAGGCGCGTCTACGCTGCCCGCCTTGCTACTTTCCGCTTCGCTCTCGTGAAGGCGTGGCGTCTGTACGCGCACTCTCCCCCGCGCAGGAGTCGTCGATGGCGTGGTTGGGGCAGCCGCCGCCGCTACTTTGGGTTTTGCGCGCGTTTTTCCCTTGCCTTTCTGGCCCAGCGCGCTGACGCCATGCGCGATCTCCGCGATACCGGTGTCTTCTGTACCCTCAGAGCCACCGTCATCGTCACCGGCTGCATCGCCGTCACCCGGACGTGTGCGCTTTCTACGGCCGCTTGGGCTGACTCTTGCCCTTGGTAGGCTCGCGCGGACGTTGTGGCAGTTGAGTTCGAGGCAGGAATGCAACCTGTCCTCGGAGGGCGTCGAGTCCGCGCGGAAACGCGCACGCTTAGCGTCCATCTGTGGGATGGAGTCAATAAATACGTGAGGCGTAACTTGTAGCGGTTCCACACCGCGCCGAGGATGACTCACCGTGTGAAATCCCTCGTAGCACCATCCATCAGGTGGGCCAAGATCACCGTCGCCCTCGACTGTCTGGCCGCAGCACCCGTAATACGTCTCGTAATCGCTGCCGCAGCGCATGCGGCCGACCCACTCAACATAGGCACTTTCGTCGTCGTGTGGCATGCGGCAAGACTGGCCCGTATTCTCGATTTCCACATAGTCTGCGTGGCATCGGGCGCAATGAAGACGTGGAGGCGGAGAAAGCGTCGCGAAAAAGGAGGCAAGTGCAACGAGGGTGTCTGGTGGGGCGGCGGGTATGTGGGAGAGCACATATGCGTGTAGGGTCTTTGGGGGGATCGTGGTGATGAGGGTGTGTAGGGCTTCTGGTGTTGGCGGCACTGTTGGTTTTGAAGTGGAGGTTTCTGGAGAGGCCATTGTAATAGATGGGGCTGAACCTAGGTTATTGAATGCTGCTTCAGACGGTGAGGGCGTTCGAAGCTGCCGTGGCACGGAGCCGACGGCGATTACATCTGACACGGGGTTTAGCGATTCGGCAGCCGGCTGCTGTTGTTTGCGAGAGAAAAAGGCGAACATCGCGTCGTGCGATAGCGGAAGGTAAGAAAGAGATTAGACAAAGGGCACCCGAGCGAGCTGCTCTGTTTAAGGCTCGGCGGTTGAGCCTCGTGCTTGTTACGTCACCGTGCGCCCTCCACGTTCAAGGGCGGTGCACAACGCGTATCAACGCATGCTCACCGCGAGGCTTGCCTACTCGCATCACTGCACGCACGCTCGTGTCCAGGTTTGAGGGTATAAACTATCAACCCGTATTGTATATGAAAGAAATTTTCTAGCATACGTACAACGCCCACTCTTCTGAATAATATCATTCATTACGCGTCTCCCAGCACGGGATGCACACTGATAGAATAAACCCCAAAGTCGGACGTCACTTCATGCTGGAAGGATATAATAGATAAGTCGGACGTTGACCTGTGAGTGATTGAAACATACCTTTATTTCTGCAATCCATTCATCGTCCATGAAAAAAATGCCACCAACCCCGGATCTCTTGAGCTCGTAATACGGAAGGCTCGATTCAAAGTCATGCTGGAAACACAACCCGGCGGAAATGGTAGTGGGAGTGGTCACCGCCAGCTGTTCTTGAACCTTCTTTCCGTCCGTTCCCAGCTCCCGCACCACCACGACGCGACTGAGGCGCCCGGGATTGAAGTCCAGCACACGTAGCTTCCATTTTCCTGGCTCCGTGATGGCACATCGCGTCCCGGAAAGTGTATTGCGTGCGATACCACTCGACGGGCTTATCCACCGCGTCGTCGTTGGGCCCCACTCGTTCCACGGTATGATGATAGATGGATTCGAGGGAGCGACATCTACGCCCCGGCGCAACCAACTTGACTTGAAGATTCGCGCCTTCCCACCACCATCATTTCTTTCAGTGACGTATTCTGTGATCCCTTCGACTAGGACGCGGAAGGTCTCAGGGAGGGCATAGAAGAAGAGCGTTCGGTGGTCCGAGCGTGACCTTTCAGTGCGGTCTACGGTTACGGTAAAGGACAAGAGTGAGTCTGAGGGGGAGCTCCTGAAGGGGAGCTTTGAGCGGCGTGATAAAGCTGATGAGCGGGATGTGTTTGACGTTGATCTGTTGATGCTCGTGAGTTCTGTACGGGTCCTTGGGTGGACAGCTGGGAGTTTGAGTATGCGAAGTATCCTAAATGTGAAGGCGCCACTGCCTTTCTCTCGCGTAATTTTGCACAGTTCTAACGCCCAGTCCCGTCTGCGTCCTAATACAAACATGTCCTCTGATATGGACACCAGAACTGGGAAATATGTACCCGCACTGGTGCGCCGACGCTACAAAAGACATGTGAGGGGATGCTACCCCGAATTCACGGAGGGGACGTACGCATATGACCTCGCCTTGGATCCAATCAATAAGGTAAAGTGTCTGATAGCGGCGAAAGAGCGACCCATGGGACAGGAGCACAACAAGCTTGTCACCAATGACTTCTATGAGAGTCTCGAAGGATATGTCGTGATTTCCTTCGATCTTCAGCTGAATCGCTGGGACGGCAGCGAACTGGTGACATGTGCCGGTAGTGAAGTGCAAAACACGAATTTCCAGACTTCCTTTTCTTCGAGCTTGGCGACTAAAGGTACATGTGAGAAGGATATATGCATGTCTAGACGGGAGGTATCGCTCACGAGAAAACTAAGACGGCGACCAGATCTTGATCTATGTCCATTGCCCATCCTCGTATCCTGACGGAGGGGGCAAGCTGGATATCCGACCATTGGGCTGATTGGCCTACACGGGTGTCACGGTGGAAGCAAAGATCCTGATAGGACCAACCCGGTGACTCTCCCTTGTGCATCTCGATGAGGTATCCTGACCGTAATAGGAATTCATTGAAGAACCAGAATGGCCTAGATGTGGTGTATTTGGCCGCTTCCTTTCCGACACCGAAAGACAACCAAGCTTTCTCCCATGTCTTCAGGTTCTTGACGAAGTCTGATGTTGAAAGCCCAGGGGGTGAAAGGTCCTCTATGTAGCTCTTCATGGACCGTATTCGACACCGCAATAGTCCCGAGTGTTTGATGATCGCGCGCAGCCGACGACATGAACGTTTGCATGCGGTGATATTACGGAGGGATAGAAAAGAGAGGATAATGACAAGAATTTCGTTTGGGAGACTTAGAAGTTGGGTGCCTGCGTTCATGTTGACAGGGGGGGCGAACGAGCTGGGTAATACAAGAGTGCCCTTTTGGGTACTTGGTGAGGCTTCTGCGGCAGTGCGTGGCGAGGGTGCCGCACACTGAGGCGGTATATAACCACGCGCGTGGCGGGTCCCGCGGGAGTCCAGAGGAGGCCAATGACGGCGGCTGAGTCGTCGACAGTGCCAAGACTTTTTGTGCGGATGACCAAAACCCCTTTTCACGAGCGAGTGGATGCGTACGATGGATGGTCAATGGTCAACCCACAATGAGACATGGGGGGGGCATTCCGCCCATCAAAACCATCGCATCAATCGCCTGCTGAGACAGGCACGTTGATCGTCAGGTCAAACAAGCGCCGGACAAAGGGCTGAGGGCTGACCCGGGCCGGCATAGCGTGTGGTGTGGGACACTACGTGGACACTTACACTGCGCTCTAGCAGCTTGGATTCGTGACACAATGCAGACAGAAGAATAGAAATGGCCCGAGTTCATTGTTCACTGACCAGCGCTTCCGGGCGTGTCCAAGATTCGAATACTTGACATATTCCGTACATCCATGACAGCCTGAGAGAACTCAACTCCTGGATCACCTGCATCCATCGTGCACGTGACCGGTCCAACTCTTCAGGCTCAGCCCGCGTTCGGACGGACACTTACACCCATGACCTCTATTTCCTCTCCTGTTCCGACGCATGGGAATTACCATAACTATCATGGGTGCGCTTCGTGAACCTTACCGTGAGAGAAATGTAATGAGTATCTCAGGTATCGGTACCACCATCCGGGTGGACACGACATACGCCTTGCGCTCCTGCCCCCAGAACTCCTCGCCAATACGCGCGTGCTTGATGTAGGCTGTAATGAAGGCTGGTTATCTTGTGAGATAGGTGTGTCCTTCGTCCACTTCCTTTCCTCTAGATAGCCTCTAAATCAACGTGTCGATCAGCGCAGTCATGGCGTGCCCGACGCGTTATCGGAGTTGACATTGATGACGCCCTCGTGCGCATGGCCTGGCGACGCAGACGCACGCTATGGAGCCACCAAGCACCGCCCTCCAAGGCGTCGTCGTCGTCGTCTCACGTTAGCGCATCTCACGTCAAGCGTAAACGTCCGCCCGCCCCATCCGCATCACCCGAAGCCGATCACTTCCCTGCATCTTGCCAGCACATGTTTGGTCCTCTCCCAATCCCGCCTGCAGATCTACCTGATCTGGGCATTGATGACGATACATTTCCGCACAACGTCACGTTCCGTCGCGCCGACTGGGTGAATGAACGTATCCCAGAAGACGATGCAAGCTACGATGTCATTATTGCGTGAGCTCTTCTCAGTATCTCTGCGCCGTCCTCTGTAGCAACAGCGCGTCGAGCGACCTAACGCTTTTCCCTTCTCAGGTTTTCGGTATCGAAGTGGATACACCTGAATGGGGGCGACGCCGGCTTGAGGCGCTTTTTCCATCGTGTCCATGAGGCTTTGGTCCCGGGTGGTGCGTTTGTCCTCGAAGCGCAGCCACGCGACTCGTACATCAAGGCGCGCAAGCTTCATCCGGTACTCTAATTGCTTTCCTGTGTCTTGTATGTTATCTGATGCGTTTCTTCGCGCGCAGACTCTGCAGGAGAACGCACAAAAGTTGAAGATACAACCCGAGGGTTTCGAGGCAATCCTGTGCTCCATAGGATTCAAGCCTGCGCAGAGGCTTGGTGAACCTGGGGAAGGCCGTGAGTATCTCCATGGACAACGGTCAAGCTCGGTAATTGATGAAAGTGTCAGGCTTCCGCCGTCCTGTCGACTTGTATATCAAGCAAATGTAGTGGTTTTTGACACAAGTAATTACTTTCTTATATTTCATTACATCTTCATTCGTCCTTCAGGCACAGGATTGCTCGTCTATATGCGGTGCAAGGTTGCCTTTACCTGCCACACTATCCTTGCCTCCTATTTAGAAAAACTACTTTGATGACCGATTGGGCTGACCTCAGCAAAGCGATATGCATTATCAAAAGAGAAAATGTGCCAGGCTCTCGATCAAATAGTCAGCTTTTCCGACTTGATACGGCCACGGGTGTGTCTTCTATTACAAGATTCGCATTCGTCATATGCGAATCAGCTCTTTGAAGATTAGAAATGCACATTTATCCGGGATATCCCTTCAAATGAGTACACACTCAAGCTCCACAGAACCATACACCCATCCTACGACCCCGCTGACCGTCCAGGCATTCGTAACGGCGAACACCAAGTCAGCGCCCTTGTGGGATATCTTATAGTCACGTGATCCCGACTGCCAAGGTTTTAGCTACGTCTTGTCGCATCAGCTATTCCCACCATTCGGACTATGAACGTTTAATGTGTTGAGGATGCGTCCAAACTTGTGGATCTATTGG
>QFEA01002442.1:3277-20091 GCA_003315975.1 Lactifluus echinatus
CTTTCATCGAGCTCGTTGTGGCGTTGAGCAAAAATCATTCAGGGATTCATTCCCAAACTAAAGGATCACTTACTTGGACGCATTCTCGATTGCGATTACGAAGGGGACACCTATGGCCCATTCACGGACAATGAGCAAAACACCGTGCGTATTGTCGGTGAAAAGATTTATCGCTGCAAGACACTGTCTATTAACTTCATGACATACAATGTCAGAAGGGATGCAGACGTCATAAATCCACGAACGCATCCTGACATCATGGTCCAGTCGCCAGAAGCGGGACCAAAGGCGCAACCATTCTGGTATGCGCGGGTGATCGGAATCTTCCATGCAATGGTCTGTGTTACAGGGCGCATACGGTGCCACTGATGGCATGGCATCAGTGATGGACACAGCCCTGGTTTGATGTGTTTCAGTAGTATTTCGCCTGTGTTTCATGTATATCGTTGATCGCGTCTCAGGAAGGTTTCAGATGTGTTTCATAAGTAGTTGTAGTCATTAGGGATGACTACTAGTGCAGCTGCTTATATATCCCTAGGACACTGCCTCAGAGCCAGTAGTATATATAGACGTACTTACTAGCCTGTATCACCTTAAGCTGAGTCTTCTATCCCTGAAGATGAAGCCCAATCCACCTGGTTCCCTTCTCTACTTGTGTGCAAGAGCTATTCCTCCTAAGTGGGACTTAGGAGCGTCTCTATCTCTTCAGGAAAGCACTCAGCACACGCTCTCACCTAGTGGCTAGGTTGGAGAGGCATTGTTCGCGTACACAAGGCGACTCAAGGCAGAGTAACGCCTTATTGTTTTATCTCGCACAGCTTCGAGGAAGCCCCGTAACAGTCTGGTTCACTCATCCAAAAGTCAATAACCGATCCCCGCGCCGAATGGACTTCTTGTGGGTGCACTGGTTTGGGATGGAGCCTGGACGATATCACTATGGGTTTAAGTGTGCGCGTCTGCCTAAGATTGGCTTTGTCGAGTCAGCAGATGAGTACGCCTTTACCTTCCTTGACCCAGCACAGGTCATTAGAGGCATCCATATCATTCCGGCTTTTGCAGAAGGGAGGACCTCCGCATTGCTACCAGCACAGACGTCTGTGGGAAGAGCTCTGAACCCTGAAGATAAAGACGACTGGGTTAATTTTTATGTCAATATGTGAGTGCTTGTTCCATATCAATTGAAGATGGTTGTAAGTGCTTACCACCTACAGATTTGTTGATCGTGACATGCTCATGAGACACTTCAGCCACGGTATCGGGCACTTGCAACATGAGAGACAACATGAACCCGAAGCTGATACAGACTCGGAGATGATAGCAGATGGCGGTGCTGCAATGGATGGCACGGCGGAGGAAGAAGATGAAGGGAATGAAAGTGATCCAGGGCCCAACGTTGATGTCGACGATTCCAACTCAGGATCAGATGGCACTGGCAGCCATAGTGACAATGATGACAGCGGCAGTGATAATGGATATGGAAGTTTTTAGGTCTCCACGAGTACCATTGCAAGAGCACTAAGCCTTACAGTAGAACGCATACAGTAGAACGCGTATTTCATGAGCTCCATTAGCACTTCTAATATAATCTAAAAAAGGTAATCCGAGACCCTTTGGACGACGCGCGTCAGTTTGCCGGTCTGCCGCCGGTCCGCGGAACAAAAATGATCTAATTTAGCTAGTTATTGTTAGATCTTTTGCATATAAGTCCGACCACTACTTTTTTTTTCGGGGTTCGGGTCCGCTTCGGATGTCCGATGGCTCGGAAGTCCGAACTCAATTTCCACCTTCCACCAAGATATGATTAATTCACAACCCGATGCAGGTCTTGCATGGCATGAGTGCTAGAAATGGTTATATATATCTTGTGAGCACAATATTGATCCTTGCAAGGAATGAATCAGAGGTCGGAGGTGGATCGTATGTATCTCACGCGAATGATGTAATCTCATAACAAATCGTGAGGCCCCCATGAGCCCCAAAAAAGTATCACACAAGGAATCACGAAGTCGGAGGTGGATTGTATGTATCTCACGCAAATGATGTAATCTCATAACAGCCTCATGAGGCCTTATGAGCCCAAAAAAAGGATCACAACAAGGAATCATGAGGTCGGAGGTGGATCGTATGTATCTCACGTGAATGATATAATCTCATAACAGCCTCATGAGGCCTCATGAACCCCAAAAAATGATCGCACATGTCTTGTGAGAATAATCTTAACTTATAAGGAAAGTATGAGTCAGAAAATATCCTGACAATATCTCACGCGTATCTCACGCGTATCTCTCATATATCATATTGCCTTATATGCGCGTGTGAGCTAGCACCGGCCCGGTTATTGCCTCATATGCGCGTGTGAGCTAGCACTGACCCGGATGAAGCTCATGAGTGCCCACAATGCGTTGTGAGATTGTCCATGTTTTGCCGATGTATCCTGACATTGCTCCGCTTGTCCAATGGATTCTCCACAAACGGTTGAACATCGCATTTTTGAGGTATGTCAGCTTCCCAGTCACGTTCTGTATCGTGAACTCCATACCACCGGCGATCCCAATCAGCTATGTACCTTGGGTCCTCATCTGCTTCCTATTTAACTATGTTGTACGTTCCACCACATCACTTGGTGGTCCAATTATAACTGTAATTATATTTTCTTACACTTGACAAGGTTCGTGGTTCCTAACGTGCCGTTTTTTTCCCTTCAGATGTGTGGTCAGTGGATTGGATGCGGGTTATGTCATCGGCACCATTGTGATCTTGTTTTCTCTGCAATATCCTAGGGATGGTACTATCGGGTTGAACAGCATTCAGACGTGGTAGGGCAACACTGTGCACTAGAACCGATAACTACGTGGGCGTTCCATACAAGAAGATTCTGGATGGTGGCACATTTGGCCCGTCGAGCTGTTAATCTCTGCTAACAGCAGCGTGCATCAGCCCTATGTCCTCTTTCCACGACCCCAATAAACCTGGTTTTAGAGCAGATAGGATATCTCGTGACATCATATACATGAATCTGACGAACATTTAGCCCAATTTGGTCCATGCACAAACTTCGATAGATCAAGTCGAGTTGGGTGTCCACCTGCGACCCAGATAGTGTGAGGCCGATAAAGAGATGACCGATGAAGTTCGGGTATCCATAAAATAAGCTCCCCCTCCTCTCCATATATCCAACCGTCACCAGTGATTGGGGATTTGTCCGTAATGAGTCCTTTCTCAGTACCTTCTGTTGTGAAATTGGATACACGAACTGTGCAATCACGTGAAGCCGATGCGATGCGTTGCCCTTCTGGAGAAAATGCGACAGAGAACACCTCGCTGGTATGTCCGGTGAACGGACCCGCTGCGACTTCTCCACTTGTGGCATGCCATACCCGGATTGTGCCATCGCGCGCACCTGACACGATGTATTGCCCATCTGGCGAAAATGATATGGATTCCACCGGACCGGTGTGTCCGATAAATGGGTCCGCTGCAACCGCCCCCGTTGTAACATCCCAGATCCGAATCGTGCAATCGTTAGAGGCCGAGACTACGCGTTGCCCGTCCGGTGTGAATGCGACATCGTTCACACCACTACTGTGTCCGGTAAATGGGCCCGCCGCGATCTCTCCAGTTATGGTATTCCATACCCGAACCGAGAAATCAAATGAGGCTGACACAATGTGCTGCCCATCCGGGGAGAACGAGATTGCTTGCACCAACTTGGTGTGTCCAATAAAAGGGCCAGATGCGACTTTCCCTGTTGTAGCATTCCACACCAGGATCGTGCGATCGTTTGAGGCTGACGCGATGAGCTGTCCATCCGGTGAGAATGCGACAGAGTTCACTCGGTCAGTGTGTCCGGTAAATGGGCCTGCTGAAATTTCGCCCGTTGTTGCATCCCAAACTAGAATCGTGCGATCGATCGAGGCCGATGCAATGTTATGCCCATCTGGTGAGAATGCGACAGAGTACACCACGTCAGTATGTCCGATAAAGGGGCCCGCAGCGACATCTCCCGTTGTAGCATTCCACACCAAGATAGTGCGATCGGACGAGGCTGACACGATGCGTTGCCCATCTGGCGAGAATGCGACAGATATTACATTACTAGTGTGACCAGAAAGTGATCCTGCGACAGTCTCTGTTGTCGCATTCCAGACCCGAATCGTGCGATCTCCCGAGGACGATAGGATGCGCTGCCCATCCGGCGAGAATGAGACAGAGCACACCGTGCCAGTGTGTCCGATAAGCAGCCCCGGTGCAACTTCTCCCGTTGTGACATTCCAAACCCGAATTGTATGATCCATCGAGGCCGACACAATGCGCTCCCCGTCTGGGGAGAATGCAACAGAGAATGCCGAATTAGTATGACCCGTAAATGGACCTGCTACAATTTCGCCCTTTGTGGCATCCCATACCCGAATCGTGCGATCGTCTGAGGCTGACGCGATGCGTTGTCCATCCGGTGAGAACGCGACAGAGACCACCTTATCGGTATGGCCAGTGAATGGGCCTGCTGCGAGCTGTCCCGTCGCAGCATCCCATGTGCGAATCGTGCAATCAAACGAGCCTGATACAAAGTGCTGCCCATCAGGTGAGAATGCGACAGAGTACACCACGTCAGTGTGTCCGGTAATTGGGCCCACTACTACCTGTCCCGTTGTGGCGTTCCATACCCGAATCGTGCAGTCGAAGGAAGCTGACACAACACGTTCGCCGTCCGGTGAGAATGCCACAGACATAACCACATCTGTGTGTCCCGTAAATGGGCCTGCGGTGACCTCTCCCGTCGTGGCATTCCAGACCAGAATCGTGCCATCGGACGAGGCTGATGCGATGCGTTGCCCATCCGGTGAGAATGCGACAGAGTTCACATCACTGGTGTGTCCTGTAAATGGGCCTGCTGAGACTTCTCCCGTTGTCGCGTTCCAAACCCGAATCGTGCGATCGCGTGAGGCGGACACGATTCGCTGCCCGTTCGGCGAGAATTCGGCAGACCAGACCGTATCCTCATGTGCCGGAATTGACATCTCCAGTGCTGGCCAATGAGACAATTTCCCGAGTTCCAGAGACAATGTTCGAGGAAACAAGTGACGGTAATGCTTGGCCACGTGAGAAGAAGTTGGTGCAAAGGGCAGAGCGGAGAGATAGATGTGCGGAGCGCTCCTAGCAATGGCCATCCCGAAATATCGAACAAACGCGAACGCATCATTGACGAATGCCAGCAAATTCTCCGGCTCACTTTGGAAATGCTGTTGCGGTTTTGTGCGCGGGTCAAGACATGACATAATTACATAATTAATTATATCGCATTACGAACCTTCTGCTGTTCAGTACGTAGCCACATCTTCATGGTTGACAACGCCGGGGAAGCAAGGCTCACACTACTCTTCATGCTAAGCACTTCCAACCAATAAAGAAACTTTGTCCCGAAGAACGACTGCAGTTTCTTGAAGATATCGTGCTCGAAATCAAGATGTTCCAAGTGATCGTCCCAGAAAATACAGGCATATGATAGAGCCGACGGAATATGTTTCGCAATTCGAGATTCAATATTTGGCACATCACTGTTGGCAGTATGTGACGACTCGAGTTTGCAAATGTTGAATTTGAGTTCGCTGAGCATTAAACCAAGGCAGGAATGAGCCAATTGGCGATGTGCGTTGCCAAGGTTGACATAAAAGACATCATTCTTTCTATTGGTCAGGAAGTCACGGAATGAAGTATGCAGAGGAACAATGGGAAGGGTGTGATCCGATGAAGTGACGTTACTCAGCAGCGAGCCGAGCCGACTGAGAATTCCAACGACGGAATCAAAATCATCTAGGTCGTCGATGGGGGCATGCCGTCGCAGAGCAGCCAAGGAAACGACGGAGAGTGGTTCAAACGCAGCAAAAAGATGTCCCATCATAGATCGAAACAAAGACTGCGTTTCTGAGTGTGTAAAGTACCCTTTGAGGACTTGCTCGTATAAGTCGTCCAGCGGATCTTGTCCTTTGCGCTCTGGAGAAAGTCCTAACATGTGCTGTATACACCTTTTCTTGCTAAAAGCGAAAGATTCAGGAGGGTTATTGATGAATCCAGATGCAACCGCTGCCCATTGAAACAAGCCCTCTGCCTTCGTTGCTAATTGGGCACCATGTTCTTCGAACACGTCCAAAGTGAGCTCGCTCCGAAGGTAGGCTCGAATATCTTGTTCCGTTTTGGCAGCCAGCTCGTTATCATCCATGTGGACGATCTCGACAGACGACGCTTTAGCAAACGTAGGTTCAATCCCGTATTCGGGCCTTGAGGTGATGAGTATACGGAAATTCGAAGGGAGTTTGAAGAGATGCTGAGCGAGAAATGTATGTAATCCAAATCTTTCACTTGTGTCTCCACTCTCATCCAAAGCATCGATGACGATCAGAATTGGATGAATGAGTTGCAAATCCTCGAGTGGTGTAAGGAGGAGCGATTGAAAAAGTGTAGAATAATCTCTGGTAACACAAAGTGACAGATTGTCTTTAATGGCCCTGCCGAGGGCAAGTTTGAATGAAGGATAACGCTCCGAAAGGTCGCGAACAAGTGTCGTGAAGAGCTGATAGGCATCATGTTTGGACCGCTCCTCCCGCAGGAAAGCGAAATAACAACCAAGACACTCGTTGTCGAAGCGACGCGCAACTTCGTGTGCAATCGATGACTTTCCAGTACCCGCTTGGCCAAAGAGAACTAGACCACGGTTAGATTTGGGATTGTTAACCCACTTGGTGATATAGTTTAGGAAATCTTCGCGCGTCCCTGGTAGACAGCGTCTCTCATCGCCAAACTGCCAGGCCCTCTTGCGAGGTATTTCTCTGATGTTCGCATTCAATTCAATTTGGAGCACTGCAACCTCGGTGGTGACAGCAGCGTGTGCAAGGAAATTATCTCGGAGTCTGACGAGGCTTGAGCGGTAGCCATCAACTTGTTCGTCGACTTTGCCGCCGAAAAAGTTCTTCAAGGCCCGCCTTCCTGGAGATCACGCGTCGATGACTATCAATGAAAAGATATAAAGACAGGGTACCGAATCCCACATCCTTCGCGTACGATTCGATGAAGTCGCGGCATTTGGAGACGAGCTGCAGCATGGTCCCAAGGATTTTTGCCTGTCTCGACTTCGGCTCGATGGCCCTCAACGCGTTTGCTTCTCGTGCGAAATCAAAAGCATCAAAAATTCCCTCGAATAAGGTTCGAACGTTGTCGTCGCGCTGAACCTGCCGCAGTAAAGGCTGGAAACGAGGTAAAATACAGCATAAATGACCCATATCCTTCGACAAGACGAGGAAACGCACCTCGGGGATCATCGAGAGCACATTCCATGCCTGGCTCGCGATTGGGTGGAGCTGAAGAGTGAAACTCGGCGAAATGAAAGAAATGATTAAAACGATAGTGGCATACTTGTGCAACCGGACCAAGGATGTCCATCACTTGCTTGATAATATCAAGGGCACCTCTCCACGTTTTCATAGCATCAATAGCTTCCACAGTGCGGGACAGCCCTTTCTCGTCCTCCGTCACTTGTTGCTTATGAGTGCCACTCCCACCTGGAAGGTCAATCGTCCGGGATGCAGGAGATACGGAGGCAATATTTGCCGTAGGTTGCATGATTTCAGTACCTTGTGCTGTAGGGCGTCTAGCAGGTCCTTCAGTAGCAGGGTTGCCTAGATCAGCCGCAATATGGACCGGGGAAGCGGCGGTCGCAATCGTAGAGGGGTTCGCGTTTGCCAATACGGCGATCGCTAAGAAGACGGTAACCGGTTCTTCTGAATGTCCAGAACGCCCGTCCGTGCTGCTTAAAGTAATAGCGATGTCTACCGTATAGGGCGTTGGACAAGGAAAGAACTCTACTCTAAGATGAACACGAACCATGTCGCGGTTCACAAGTTAGTTCCTGCCTTCCAACGAGCAGGTCTTCTCGTATGGTTCGTTTTGCGTAAACAGATAGCCTGATTCGGGAGGATGGTTGTACAGCACTGAACGGGATTCAGTTATAAATCAGTATGAAAGGAAAACTTTCCCACAAGGCTGTGAGGGTCTCATTCCATTCCGCACGATGTGCAATACTCCGTACAGATTTTGTCTGTTTTGTTGTCGACCCGTCGGTCACAGTGGCATAAAATAGTCGCTCTCTTCCGAGAGTCTTGAGGCTGGGCAGATTACGTGCACTGTGGACTGGCATAGGGAAATGATACAATAAGTCGCTGTTATCGGAGGAACAGACACCATTTGTGTCGCACCAGTGACCCCGATATGAAGGAAGTTTCGTTGTGGTATGCCAGCCGATACGCTGTTCAGAGACGATTATATGATGGTTAATAGTGGGCGACACGAATGTGAGGGAGCGTTCGCATACGAATTCGGAATCATCTTGGTGGGTTCTTGCGCAAGCGATATGCCGCCAGTAAGCTGGCGTGTAAGCGGAGTTTAGGAGTTTACAAACCTACCGCGGCATTATCCTGAACCTAAATCAACCAGTTGCATTTGCTCATGTTCATTGAAATTTTACTCTTTTACATCTCTGTCCACAATACTTGACAGGACTGCCTTTATGGTTGCACTTGCAGTTTTGTAACATGCTTCGCTGAGCTGGCCTCCTCACCAGGTGAGGTCAGAAGTGGGACGATAATCCCGTCGGAGTAATAAAGAGGCTAGCTACTTCATTGACCGGACAGTTTAAACGAAAAAACGCGATCATTGTCTGCTACGGACGTCCTCTTTCCCCATCAATTCACAGCGCCTATTTATTAACGAGTTGCTCGGACCTTGTGCGCGCAGTTGAGACACTCACAATTTTCTCACAACACACCCTCAGCCGCCGCACCTCCACGTATCTATCACACCATCAGAATGCTGGGAAGGCAGGAGGGAAATCAGCTGCGAGATAAGAAGCCCAGGAGGCCACAAGATGATAATCCGGTAATTTACGACTGGGTTGGGAGCAGCCGGCGGGTCAGTTTGTAGGTCATCCCCCCTACGAATGAGCCATGCATGCACGTATTGTCGACACGTTATTGGTGTTATTGCTACACCGCCTGCTGAGCATGTGCAACTCCTGATGCCCGCGCACGATGCCCGTGCATATCCCATATCCTCATCGTTTCTCAAACACATGATCTCGGGTATCACCGGTATCACCTGTTTGTCACATTTGTGTCACGTGAAAATAGGAGCGCATCACGTACAAACATGTTATCACGTGACTCAGAGATATACAGTATTGTGACTATCTGCATTAATGTCATGCCCGCTGTAGTACTAAATATTCATGTAATAGTATGTATTAGAAGTTTCCTTGTTGTTTTGAAATACTGGGTGCCCATATATATCACCAGTTTTTGGCTTGAGACTGAGGAATATGGCTATCACACTTGTCACGTCTTTTTTCGGCACAGGACCTTGTATTTTCGAACTCTCCCGCCAAATTTGACACTCTAATGTGGAGAATGCGCTGCTATTTCCGCGCCTGCAGTCATGTCACACAGTATCATACAGAACCAGCTCCGGTGTGCGGATTTTCCATATCTTCCGTGCCGTCTCAGAGACAGTGCAGGGCGGGTGGATCTGTGTCATTGAAGGCGGTGATGAAGGACTTGGGAGTTGGATTACGTTGAGATGACATGATATATAAAAATTATAGCTTCATGTGTTATGGAGAAAAATTAATCGCAGATGGAGGGATACAGAGTTGTTCAGGGCATCATAAACATGCGATATCACTCCAATTTCTCAAGTGGCTGGCAGAGAAGATACAATACCTCATATCGGTACCGCAAGTCATGCGCGAAGCACATACACCCCAATGAAAAGCCAAAAATAATGCGGGAATCAAAGCGGAGGGAAAGAAGTTGTTTGTGGAAGATCGCAGGCTCTGCTCCAGAGGTATTGTATGCGTGCCTTGCACGAAGACCAAAACGTGAACACACAGCGAGCACGCTCACGAGCTAAGGCACAACGATACTGATGGACGTGAAAGGACAGATAAAGTAACGACTGGAACGCAGAGCATGGGGGCGATGCCTCACGGGATATCACCATGTCGTCAGCCGGATCTGCACAAATGTGGAGTACTAAAAGAGAAAGATGAGCCGTCTTTGGGACTGAAAACTGTGCATGTCCGTTCTTATTATCGAATCGCAGCAAAATGCCATGGCGCCATGGGTTTCCATGTGATGTGGGCTACGTGACTGACCCGCTCTTAAGCCACCATCATCTATTTAAGATTTTCAGTACGCACTGCCGGTGTATGAATTCGTTTTGAGGGCTTCGTGGATGATCCATTAACCGTGTCCCGCGAGTCGTGGTGCGAGGCTAGTTATGTATATAATATGCCTAGCAGAACAGGCGGAGGGAGATGGGAAGGCCTGAGACGAGACATACACAACCACGCAGGTACGGTCACGTGAGCTGGCGAGTGTTTGATAATGGCTGACATAATCGGAGAGTCGGAGTTGAAGTCAGTCAACCTGGTGCAAAAGCACTGACAGTCAAATGGAGTTACCCAGCTACAGATCACGCTGCGATCTCAGGATAATCTTATAACTGCATTGGAGTGGCATCATTCTCCCCACCGCTTGATCGATTTGTCATGCATGTCCATGCATAAACGTGTCATTTTTTCTATCTTGTGGCCAACTATGCCACACTACATTTGCAAGTCATGAAGCTGGGAGTTGTCCTGGACCACGGACAGATAATAACGATGAATCGTGGACCCGAGAATGTGCTCGTAAGTTCGGCGGAACAGAATCCCCGTGCGGTCGAGAAGGGCAGGGAGAAAAATCCTAAGGGATAGAGACTTAGAGGGTAAAGAAGATAGTAGACCTGTCAAACCAGTATCGATCGAGCGGAAGGGAAGCGTCGACTGGCAGACGCGTGGCGAAATAGAACACGGTGATCGTCGTCAGTCGAAGTATGAGGGAGACGGCAAACCGAGAATCTCAGGCGCACGACCGCTAAACTTCGAGAGGCGAGGGCGAGAAGGACGAAGTCGAAGAGCAGGAGAGAAATGTATCGGACACGCGCGATGAACTAGGCCTCGAGCCTCGAGGGAACTTTGAGTGCAAGTTGCGGGGCAAGGAGACAGTTCATATAGTAAGGTAGTAGAAGGCATGGGCTGGTAGGTAAATTCAATCGTCAGTAGGTAGAACATACAGGAGGGAGGAGGAACGTAGGGCGCGAGTCAAATGATTCCAACAATTCACTACAAATTATTCGGTGACCAGGGGGTGTCGACTAACCGCCGACCGATGCGAGCGAGTGGGCGTGCTAAGACGGATTGGTGGGCGAAGAGGAATGGACTACGAGGTGGTGTGATGAGCGGCAACAATGTACGGCAGGCTAGGGTCGAGGGGGATGACACTGTCGTAGGCAGCGGCAGCGGGATCGTAGGGCGTAGTCATGGGAATTGATCGCCGTCGACTGTGGCGTCGAGTCGAGGGGCTGCGTCGTTGTATGGGTTTGTGATGTGTCGGACAGGGCTGGAGAAGGACAAGGCTGAAACGAAGGGTGACTCAGCAGGTGTAGCCGTGGTCACTCTACAATGACCGAAACAAGGTCCATCAGAACCACTGCTATTGGGTAGAGAGGTAAAGAGATATTTGAGACAGTGCGGATATGCAGCAAGGGCATTAGGGCTAAGACTCGATCGGAAGGGGCTTACATCACACGAGACCCTTTGTGCACGTGGCACGTAGTTAGACGTACTACAGCACAAATGCATCAGTTTTTCGTATATATTCTAGTTTGCTTCCAAGTTTAATCGTCTGCAGCATCAGCATCATGCCCTTTTGATATCAAAGCATGTGCACACACGGGGGTCTCATGTGGTCACGGAGTGGGTTGGTAACACCACCTTCGAAACTAGAAACGGTGCTGTATTTGTCTCTGCTGTAAATGCCTCGACTGGGTTGCCGTAGCCCGTAGAGACTGTGATTGAATTCGAACTTAAATCTTCAATTCTACAGCTGCAAGGTCCAAACGGTGACTCAGTCAGCGGGCTCACTAATGTATCATACTAGTAATGTCCCTAGGCAGTGCATATGCTGGAGTGCGATGACAGAGTCGGGGGCTGGGTTTGCTAGTATTGTTGGTTCCAAGAGTGAGGAGAGTGAAAACGGTGTCGAATATTTTCAGTTAATTTAATGATCCTAACTGGTCGTAAAAACACCAGAATACATCTAGTTACGTAACAGTATTATGTTGATTCTATGCTATGGAAGAATTGGCTGTGTCAGGGAAGTAAGATGGAGCAAATGCAGGTATAGATGCCGACTGCATATGGAGGGAGGATGGTGAACCCCGAAGATGAGTACTACTCAAGTGGTGTTTGGTTTTGGCATTCAGCGATGGAAGTAGACAAATTGGGAGTAGACGGGATGGCAGTAGATGGGGTGGCAGTAGATGTGACGGGAAGTTGATCAGAGATTGTAACGGTGGAATTGTACCTGATTCCTGCCGTGCCTACGAAGACCATATCCGTATTCTCTGGATGAGAAAAAGGACGACCACTGAAAAGATATGAGCGTAACATTCAAAACCAACTGTTGATCAACGGACCCATGTAATGACTGGGTGAGGGTCATAGCCGATCTCTTACATCTGATACGATCGGCGAACCACGTATAAACACGGTGGTAACGTTGACACGCCTCGTTCGTAAACCCAAAGACCGTGAAAAAGCTGAAGGCACATGCCACGGGCAGACAGCGGGCCAGCTCGAGTATGAAATGCCATTCATGATCGTGCTTCCACAAGATGTTCGGAATCTTCTCAACCCGAGAATAATGGCTATGCGCGTCTGCCCAACTTACCCATTTATGAAGTCCCAGCTTGACACAGAGGTAGAGAGCATATGACGCTATCGGAGTTGTTCCGAGCATCTCGATACTAGAAAACACCATCAGGCGGATATAAAACCTTCGATTCAGGCCAGGATTTAAAGTTAGAACTTCTGCTAACTGACGCCCATGCCTGTAAAGTCGATAGATATTCATAGCTGTTGGTAGATTAGCTACAGAAGTGAACGCGAATGTAACGCCGATGCCAACCATCGTAGACGAAAGAGATACTGCCAATCATAAGGGGCCATATCGCGGAGAGAGGAATAATGGGTGTCACTGTCGCGACGGCAATGAAGGGGCCAAAGTCTTCGTAAAGGTCGTAACGATGTCTCGATACAACGTATTCTGTATGACATCCATTCTGAGTCAGACAAATTTGTATGGGCATGGTGATGGTTAACCAGTGTACTCGCCAGTTAGAATGTGGAGAATTGGAATCCCAATGCAAATGAGTAGATCAATGATTATATTGCGGCGTTTCTCGGCGCGCGTCATCATTACGGCATCCACCGTGGAACATTTGTAGAGGCGACGGTTGATACAAAGCAAGCAAGCTGGAATTGCGGTGACGAGTGTGCCTTGAACGCGTGTCACTGTGGAGTCTTTGGGTGAACGTTCAGAGTGTAATAAATTGGGAATTACCGATGTCACAGTAGACAGGAGCTCTGTTGGTCATGTTTTTGTTCCAGATGATTGAGTTGATGCAATATATCAGACACGCGAGCCCAACCCATGCCATATATGAGCAAGTCCCTATGTTCCAAGCTACGGGATGAACTTATAAACACTACACATCAATTACTCGCGCATCATGACTAACCATGGAAGTGCCCGTAAAGGGGAATGACACAAACGATGAAGCCAATGAAAGAAAGCGCGGTATAGAGCTGGTTGGGAAGTTTGTCCATTCCGGGTCTTAGATAGAGAAGAATCACGATTCGAGTTGGGATAAGGGATAGTAGGCAGCTAAAAATTGGAATGTCCACTGGCAGAGTCGCAAGCGTACCCTGAAGGTAGAACAAGATGAGGACGAAGAGGTATTAGAGGCGGAAATGCAGGAGTGGGTGTCTTGATTATCCCGGCGATAGTTATGCAAATCCCAACCCAGATAAGGATGCTTTATTGTGTGGCGAGCGAGTTTTCGGGTGAAGGGGTTGTATGCGCAGATGGTGGCTTATATCCTATGTCTTCGCTTGGACTAGCGTACATCAAGAGGCCCATGAACTTACGAAGTCTCATAGACGCCCTATGTTCAACGCTAAGCATCGGTTTCACTGTCTCTTCCGGATTCGAATCAGGAATGGGTCCCGACCTTCCCATGTGATAAGGGAACTTTGAAACAGTAAAAGGGTAGAGCAATCAGACCTTGGTTACTTATTTGAAATTGTTGCAGCGTTCTGCTGCGTTGCTGTTGTTGGCCACATCTCTCATTTCTCCTTGTCGGGTATAACTTGATCAATTAAGATTCATCTACTGACAACAGTCTCGCCAACACATAGGGATAATTATTGGTGTTTGCGGGAATATCCCCCCATAACCTTCTGAATACGAATGTATAAGTACGTACTTCTGGTGAAATCAACCGCAACAGACCGGCAGTGCGCAATTGCTTCCACATTCCACGACGACTTTGACTGAATGACAACTGGTGGTACGCCAGTTCTTGCCAGAGAGAGCTTCAGCTGGTGTTAGTATACCATTCAACTTGATGAAGTCGCTGCATGTGGGGACTTTGCGATACGGACAGTCACCGATATTGTTGCCAATACAGTAGCAGTACGAGCCAAGCTTCTCAAGCAAAGCAAGGAGGTGGTTCCAGTTTTTTTCAGACTCCGCTCCCTGAAAAGATCATGCAGGCCGGCTAACTCCGCGGTGGCGTCAATCCCCGGCCTGCCCCGGCCTGCCACTTGGCAACTTGAGACATTCAGGCAACTTGAGACATACACTAGACGACTTGAGAGGCTATTATAGAACAGGGTTAAGTGCACTTGTGACGTGAAGGAAGAGTCCTCCCACCCCTGGGCAAGTCCAAGGGGGCTATCTATTTGCCCCTGGGCTGCCCAGGCGGGGCACAAAATATTACTTTACCCTAACTTTTGACCAAATCTATGTTCCTTTTCGACTTTTTCGACTCGTACAAGGGTACAAGTCGAAAAAGTATTATTCATGTCTACTGATGTGGTTTCTCAATCTGTGGTATTTTCAAACACGTCCTCGTCGCCGCAGTGTCCATGATTTGGCCCTCTACCCTTCCCGTCGCTGCACTTCTCAACACGTTTAACAGCCAGGAGGCAAGGTACCCAAGTCTGTGATGACATTTCTCACGTGCGTCTCTTCATCTACGCCTTTGTCGGCTACTTTATCTACAGCCTCACTCTTAGTCTCGGAAATGATTCATTTTGCTTTCTGTTCATCTTAGACTTCTTGCCAGCAAACTTCATCACCGCTCTATCTAGCTTTTCATGGGCCTCCTGGATGTCTCCAAATGATCTCGTATTCAACCAGTTATTCGGGGTCACCCACGGCCTGGGAATGGGTTTCATAAACTTTGACTGGGGTCGAGTCACCACCTTCCATAACTCCCCCCTTGTCGCTGCATGGTAGGTTACTGCCAATACTGGCACCGCCTTCGCATTGTTTACTGGATTCTTGTCCCAATTCTTTATTTATGTTAGTTTGTTTCCTTCTGATGCGGGTACAGCATAGTGCCTTTGGCAGTCGTAGACACTGTCGAACCACCGATGCTGTAGGCCTAGAGGCACCTGGATGGAATGGTGTTTCGGTATTGACAGAAACTGTGACAAATCTACAGGTTTGGGGCAGTAAAGAGCGCTCGTACACAGATCTATTATATGAGTACTACCGGTGTAGTACCCATGAGTCCTATCGTTGGAACCTACTCCCTGTGTCTACAATGGATGAGGTGATGTGTCGGTGAGTGGATGTCGGAGTGGATCTAAGAGAACTTGTTCAAGTGGTGCCGAGGATCTTCGTGGCCAAAATGGGCCAAGTCACCTTAGTCAGGGGTAGAGGCGTCAGGTGCAAGAGATATTGTCGGCCGAAGGGAGACTGATTCGATCCGAACACGAGAGGTGAGTTGAGCGACAGAGGAGTGGGGTGGAAAGACCAGCTTTTTGAAGGTGATGGAGCAAGAGAGGGAGAGAGAGAAAGAGAGAGGGAAAGGAAGAGAGAACAGTTGAACACACGTGGAAGTTTTCGAGAACAAGCCGGAGCCGCAGATGCTCCCTGTGATTGCCTATCTATTTTACTGTAAGATAGCTACCTTTTTATACGTCCAAGGTAGCATGACCAAGTCATAAGGAATATCAAATGCAAAAGGGGGAGGATAAGCAAATAAGACCTAGCACTGAAAATTTCAAGGGTGAAGCTGTCACACGCAAGTCCTACGCGTGTCGACCTGAGCTGCTACTGGATGGAGTGTCACGTCCTCAGCAAAGGTGTGTCTGTCTCTGGGGCGAGGCTAAGGCAATGGGCCTTAGGGAGAGGGGATGCACAAGCAGAGGGGAGGTTCAAGTGACTTGGTATTGTCACAAGGAGAACAGACTTAGGGTCTGTTCACTACGTCATACAGTGCTTATATAGGGCTACGTGCTACCTATGAGTAAGCACGTCTAGTGTACAGTAAGCATGCTGACTGAGGGTTCAGTCAGCATCAGTCAGCGATCAGTAATGTACAGTAATCAGCGCTCAGTCAGCCTGGATCAGTAATCGTAAGGTATTAGTCCATCGGTATGTGTAAGCAGTTAGGGAAGAGCACGGGTTACCCGCGGGTACTTTTTGCATTACCCGCACCCGCACCCACACCAACCCGCACCCGTTGACCCACGGGTTACACCTCAACGGGTTGTGCGGGTGCGGGTGCCGGTGTCACGGGCACATACGGTGCCTCAGGTTAGCAGCACTGATGGACACAGCCCTGGATTGATTTGTAACACGCTGGATGGG
>QFEA01002449.1:0-15179 GCA_003315975.1 Lactifluus echinatus
GAACTACCCGTCGATTAAACTTTATTTGCAGATACGAGACCACTGCTGCTTACGCCGAGATAGAAACGTCGACTGCCGAGCTCGCTCAAGAAGTGCATAGCCGTGCCACCCAGGCACGGATTGCTGCGAAGGAGTCCGCCCTCATTGCTGAGGTCACGGCCACTTACTAACTTCTTCAGAAGCATGACGAATACCTTGATGTTTGTGTAGGCTCAACCGCACTTGCCAAGTGGTGCCATCCAGGCCAGCGATACAACCACCGCCACGCGCGCCGAAGCAGAGCAAGAGACACCAGAGGCCGCCATGCAGGTGCACGAGACGGCTGAATATGCCAAGGGCGTCGCGGAACACGCCGCATCTACCGCCCACGTATGTCCCGCTTCCGAGCTTGTCGACTTGCTCTGGATGGGTCGCCGAAGCTCTAATCGAATCCAATGTATATAGAATAAGGGACCGAGTGTCACCGGCAGCGCGCACGACGCCATAACCCAGTTCCGCACGAAGATGGGCGAGACGACGGAAGCCGCGGTGTCGGAGGGACAGAAGACCGTACAGGCGGCTGCCAGTGCAGATGCTAGCTACCTCGAGCGGGCCAAGAACCTCGCTAACGGTGCTGTTTCCACTGCTGCGGTACACATTCCTCTGGCAGGTGCTTGGGTATACATGCTGACATTCAAACGTCCAGTCGTATCTCCCTGCGAGCGTAACGGGGCGTTCAACCGGGGACTCCCATTACGACGAAGGCACGCAATCCAGAAGCGTGCCAGCGAGTAGTGCTGCATTGGAAAGCGGGCCACACACAGTGAATAGCCCGTACCCTCCTTCCGCCCCACATGCGAAACAAATAGCGGAAAGTGATTCGAAGTGAGAATCCATGTACGACTAGTACCGAGGATGAATGTGGTATGAATCGGCGTAATGTGTACTTTATAGTATCACATTATTGGACAATTTGATTAACGTTATTGGGTACGCAGCTAATCCCTCAGATGTTCTCTCAATGAGATACGTTTCAAAGAAAGAACTCACTCGCATGGTTCTGTTGTGGCTTCAGCGTCGAGGTGCCTGTTCTGGTGTAGCCATGATGTTAGCAGCGACGGCCGCTGTCTTTTGCATTCCATCGTGAAGGGCGAATAATGTTGTGATGGCCTTATTAGCCTGTTCTGCGAGCTGCTCCTCCGTGGGAGGCTCTGTGGCATCTGGTGGTAAAAGAGGTAGCGATCCAACGCCAGTAGTATATAGCAGGTCATTGAGCGTCTGAAGACTCTGCCTCAACGCAGCGAGATTATCTGCGGGTTATAAATATAACTGATCGCAATTAAGGACGGGGAGCGGGGAAATAGATCATACCAGCTGCATGTGTGGTGCTCGATCCGGGCTGGTAGGCACCCTTGCTGATATTGCGGATCTCCGTCAAAAAAGCCATCCCGATATCGGGGTGAGAACGCACATGGAATTGAGTGCCTCGCGGGCCAAAGAGCGAACTGTGGTGATGTGGGACTGGACGAGGGTGATATTGTCCTTGAAGAGCGCGGGCGAGTTGAGGTCGTCTGGCTGGGGGAGAGGAAAGACTGGGGGCTGTGAATGAACGAAGGAGGAGGACATGGCCGGTGAGAAAGTAAAGTTAAGGTTATCCTGTGGCAGCGAAAACATTCTGTGCCAGTTGTGATGTGATTGTGATTGTGAGAGACGAAAAACTGTGCGTAAACCCGAACGGTGGCGTCTGCCTTTCTCGAAATGGGTTCATTCAATTCGCAGTCGCCCGTCGCTTCGTATCGTACCATCATCATCCATGGTACCTTCACGTTATCTCCCATTCAATCCGTCTCTCGCTTATTTTATTCGTCCCCGTGTAGGATAGCTTTATGAATCTCGCCAAGCAGGGTTACAGTGCCTACCAGAAGTCTCAAGGTCAAGGTCAA
Source organism: Lactifluus echinatus (assembly GCA_003315975.1). Taxonomy (NCBI): domain Eukaryota; kingdom Fungi; phylum Basidiomycota; class Agaricomycetes; order Russulales; family Russulaceae; genus Lactifluus; species Lactifluus echinatus. Next base: position 1,923 of record QFEA01002449.1, read on the forward strand.
GGCCAAGGCGGCGATGACTGTGAGTGTGATCGATTATTATATTATCTTAATTTAATCGTCCCTATGATTTATTTCACACAGCCGAGTACCGCAGGACCGGCGGTGAAGAGTACAACGCCCCTCATCACTCGCAGCAAGGAAGCGGCTACGGCAGCTACGGAGGGCCCCAATGTACGCCTAAGTTAATCCTCCGAGCGCCCGATTGGCTAATCGCTTCGCCTTTTCTCGGTTTTGACGTAGTTGACCATGACGAAGTAGTCCGCACCGCCCAGAATCATGGCTCGGGCGACAGCTCGATGTACTCCCAGGCGATGTCATTCGTCCACCAGAACCACGTGCGCACCAATCTCGCTCACAAGCATAGTGCGCGCTACTTGAGTAGTGCGCCGTGTGCTTGGATTAGCTTGCGCTAAACAATCTTGGGAAACTAGGGCCAGCACAATGAACCCGTTGATGAGGATGCTGTCCAAGATGCGCACCGCCAGGTCTATCAGCAAGGTTCTGGCGGGAGCTTGCCCGCATCGTCCTTGGGCAGTGCCGCGGCTCTGCAGGTATGCGTATAGTAAGTTAGTTTGCAAAGTCATGTGAACTATTTTCGCGTGCGTAGGTACTCCAGAAGTTTACGTCCGGCCAGGGTAGTGGCGGTGGCGGTGGCGGCGGGTCGCAGACACAGTTGATCAGTATGGCAATGGCGGAGGCCTCTAATCTCTTTGACAAGTCCGGCGGCTCCAGCAGCGGTGGGAAGCAGGACGCAGTCAATGGTGCAGCCATGACTGTCATGAAGCTCCTTGTTCAGAGCAAGTTCAGTGGCGGTGTCACTGGTGGCGGAAACAGCGGTGGTTTGGGCGGACTGATGGGCTTGGTATGTTGGTCAGCTTCGATCCGTCATACCAATGCTGATCCCTGAATGCAAAGGCTTCAAAGTTCATGTGATCGCGAGCCTGACAGGGTGAGAATATAACTAAACTGTATTGTGCTGGTATGCTGTTTTCTACTTGCGATGATGCAATGTAATGGTAGAGGGCGATGCACACTGAGGGGCATCGTAAAACAATGGAAGCAAACCTTCATTCGGATGGATGCAATAACACAAGTACAGCCAGGACATCCTGAGACCTAGAGTACCAGTTCCAGAGAGATGAGAGCATAGAGATGCACACAGAATGGGGACGCACAACGGTGTCAAAAATAATAAAGATACATACAAACGCACGGGTATGAGCTTGAACATGACGAAGCAGAGAGGCGAAGGAGGACGGACAGTGAGGGAATGAGAGAAAAAAAAAACTAAGAATTAAAAGTGAAGGTAAGTGGTCATTCATTCCCCACGCCCTTTTTCGTAAAGTCAATACAAATGCCCTTTTCTCTTGGCCTTGGAAGCTTAGCACTTCCGATTAACGGCTTCCCGGGCATAGTCACTGTAGGAGGTCCAGGTGAGATGGCGATACCATCAGTTACCTTGGCGCAAGTAGGTAGTGCATGTAAGGATGATGGAGGAGTTGAAGGGGGTGTATCGAGCTCGTCCGATGATGAATCGACGCCCGAGGAGGTATCGGAAATAAGGGAAGGTGTACGTAACACGGTGCGCAGGGACACAGATGCTTGTCCTGGTGAAACGGCCGGTTGTGTTTGAGAATGCGCCCGGCGTGGAAGGGGGTGAAGCTTTCTTGGTTTGGAGAAGACGGTCTTCGACGTCGAAGGGCCTGGTGTCACTGCCAGGTTTTGTACGGGTAACGTTGACCGAGTATGAATAGTCCGCGACGATGCAAGGCCGAAATCTGGAAGCCGATCCTTTGTAACAGCCGACTTAGTTGATGATTCGGCTGAAGTACGTGATAAAGGATTGCAAGTAGGGACCGCCGCAGGCGACGAGCCACAGGGGAAAGGCGATGATGGGCTACATGTAGGTAATGAAATGGGAGTCTCGAGTTGACGCTTCGGAAGGGGTGCAATTCGGCGGTTACGGAATGGAGCAGCGAACTTTGCAGATGGAAATAGCGCTGTTGTAGGCTGGGATACACTAGAAAGACTCGATGCATCAATAATATTTGTAGACGACAGCAGAGACGACGGTGGTGTCTCTTTGAAATTGGACATCCGATTGCCCTTGCAACTTCCCCATGTTTTGAGGCCAGGTACAGGTCCGCTAACGATCATTCGGGAGAAGTGGTCGATAAATGAGGGCATATCAACACAGCTCTTTGATAACAGCTTTTCGTTACTCTGAATAGAATGAGTAGAAGCGAATCTCGCTGCCAAAGCACTTCGAGATAACGGGGGCGATTGGCTAGATAGCGGTGGATAGCGTGCAGGGAAGCAGGTTGACGGTGGTTCTCGACGGAAAAGGTCGCGATTTGCTGCAATAGTCTCTTCTAATGGGGCCGTTGCAAGTAGCTTCGCAAGAATAAGAGTTTTGTCAATCGGATGAAGGAGGATCATACCATTGGACAAGGTTTGACAAAGGTCTCTCTTTCCATCTGGCATTCGGGTTCGAATTGTAAAGTCTTTGTAATATTCGTACTATGGTACAGACCAGTCTAATGATCGTTAATAAATTATGTGTGGAAATATGCCTAAAAACCTATCGACTTACCACTGGTGCTGTTGGTTTGAGACCGAGTCTCAGAAGAATATTGGCCTTCGTGGCATCATCCACACGCATCTGTGCACAAATAATCACCCCATAAGCAAACGAGGTTTGAAGGGAAACACTCACGTCCACGCACTGCGGGTGAGCGACGGTTGGCGGTATTTCAGCGCGGCGCAGCCAAGCCCAAACGATTGACATGAGCTGGGATCCCCATACTTGAATGGTTCTCTTGAACTGAATGACGAAGATGTCACGGTAATACACGGGTTGGAGGTGGTAACCTCCGCGTATGACGCGACGAAAATGCAAAATGAAGACTTCTCTGTGCCGAGAAACAAACTCCATATAGACGCACGATATGTGGCGTGCAAGAGTTGGCCTGAGCCCCATTTCAATGAGGTATTGAACAGGAGACTGGACATCTGGGAGATGAAGCGGAACATGAGATACGGTCCGAATTTCAGAACCTGGTGAGGGCCGATCTGGACTGGCGAGCATCAGAATTTTGAAATGCCAAAGGGTGTCTCGTGCTGGACGTGGATGTGGTCCTACTAATAGGTTCGCGTATTTGCTTGTTAGTGTTTGGTCTACAGAGACAGCCCATTGTGCTTATATAATGAAAGGGATATCAATGTCAAATTAGTCAAGAAGCGGGGACATTTGATTTCACCTCACCCTCACAATCGCGAACCTCAATGCAGGTTACTTTGCGCGAACGACTTATCCGCGTGGAACAAGATTTTTTACTCGCTTTTGTTTCCAACAATGAAGGAGCCCTCAAAATCTTCGCTCAAGAATGGTCTCAGCTTGCGCACGACATAGAGTCTGTCAAGGTATTGGGGGGATTAGACCAAAACACGGCCCTTCTCCTTTCTCATGTAACCAAGGCCATCGGTAATATGGCACGGTGCATGCTAGAAAGCGAGGCCGTCTTCCAAGAGGCCCAGTCTTACTCGATTAGCCCATTCGTCCTTGATGTACCTTCACACGACCAATCTGGAATATCGCATTGTCTCCAGGGATTCTTGCCATGTCATCTCCTATTTTCCAACCCACCCTCATCAACAGAACCAACTATTCTAGGACAGCATGCGCATTTGGATTCCTCCGCGTATCATTGGCTAATGCAGAATCTCCACGAACCCTACCCTACTTCCGTACAAATGCAGGTCATGGCCGATGTATCCAGGATATCGATGGCGCAGGTAGAAGTCTGGTTTCAAGAGGTTAGGGACTCGATTGGTTGGACCAAGCTCTCTCTCGATTTTTTTGCAGGCTCTATCAATGCCACTATCGCTGCTGCTCGGAGGGTTTACCTACAAGGCGACACGAGTGTTTCTTTTGACGTTGTATTCGCCTTCACTACGGTGAGGACATTTGCAGAAACCCTCTTTTCTGAGGGTCCAGCCTTACAAGCCAAGTACATCAATGAGGAATTATCCCAGACAACTCGAGGCCTGTGCACCGGCCCGGACAACCACCAAAACAGAAACGTTTATATTTATTCATCAAACGATTGTTCTAAGCCTTCCTATACCACTTCATATCCTCCCGTAAATGAAGAAAACGAATTAGAGGATACGGCCCCGCCTCCTGTTGCAGGCCGCAAACGTCGTCTCGCCGACGACATGAACGTGTTGCAAGTTCTTGACTTACAGAGGCCAGAAAAACGGGTCCGGTATGTGCGTCTCTATCAATCATGACTATTGAACTTGACTGAAACCCTTGCCCACGGTAGGACGTCGTGTACCAGTGACTGTAGACTTCGTACTACAGAGAACTCGCCTTGTTCATCTCGAATGGAACTACTTCCACTCGAAAAAACCACAACTCCAAGCTCAGGCGAGGCCCCAGCGTCACTCGCAACGGTCGCTGTTTATCCGCCCAATCCAAACTATTCGGAGCCTTCAGTTGGCACGCAAGCTCTGATTACTCGCAAGCGAGGACGCTCAGACTTTGACATTCCTTCCGAGCGAGCCGCCCACTCACCTGATTTCTCGCGTGCAACACGCAGACAAAGGTTTTCGGACAACACTTCGACATCGTCTTCAAAACAATCTCACTGTGTGCGCGTTATCCCAGAGTTGGTTTCTTTGTCAGAAACCGACAGTCAGTCGAAGTCGTCACTTCCGATCGATGCAACCCTTACAGACTGTGGTCTCGCACCGCCTACGCTTCAGACTCCAATCGACCTCGGGCCATCATTCAATCTTAACATCTACGACTGGAGCACAATGCCAGTCCCATTTGTAGATCCTGCCCCATCGACGAGTATGTATTTTCTGTTCTAAACATTTCAATTTATGGGCGTGCTCTTACTCAGTCCACGGATGCAGCACAATCCGTGTCTATCTACGTCCCAGGTTTGGATCTTCCATTATTAGGTCCCACACTTCCCGAGCGAAGTGAAGCGACCCAATCCACCTCATCGTGGTGGGTTAACGATCTAAGTTTGTCGGAAGACATTCGTTCCTTGTTACAATTTCCGGCGTCAATTTCCCCAGCTTCCTCTCCATCTACATCTTCTTTAGCTTCGCTCCTCTCAGAATCACATCCTCCTCCTTTACAAAATGGTGACTCGGGAAACGTGGTGGTGTTTTCTGACCTGTTACCGCCTGTTCCTTCACAGATATCATTACCGTCGCCGTCGTCATCATCAAATTCATCGAACGCCTCCAGCCCTGCTCCGAGTACCCCCGACACTTCGACGCTCCTATCGGTCTTATCACTGAACGATGGTACCGGTATTGACAAGTCCAGTTCTATTTGGGATCCATCGACTCCACCCAGCACTTTCGTACCAGAGCTTTTCCCCAGCTACGAACACAGTATGTTAGATCTCCTGTCGGGCGAGTCCTAGCGACGGTGCAGGCATATTTTCTTTTCTTTGAGACGTTTTCTGATGTCTTGCGCGCTCCAGATGGACTTTTATATTAGCATTTATTCTCTTCGCTTACTTCATGTTCAACGTCTGTCGTATACCTATCCGATGCTTTATTTTTGGATCAGCATTTTTGGATCAGCAACTCATCTTGTCAGTAGCAATTCATCTTGTCAGTTAACATCACCGTGATTCTTTTCCATTCTTGCATTTTAGTCAGTTCTTATATATACCGGCCATTTGCCGCTATTTAGTGTCGTCCAAATTGTTGATTTGTGTTTGTGTTATTTCCTCGTCTTGCTCAGTTGTGTAAATGTAAATGATTATTATCTCATCAGAATGTGTAGTATTCAATGTTCAATGCCGTCCCGGTACAGCAACCTCCTCTTCTATCCGCCACCGCCCGACTTCGCACATAGCACTTTCGTCTCCACCTGTTAATTCTGGGGCGCCTAACAAAGAACCTAACATTGCCCACGGGTCCTCGCCACCCCCATGTTTGAGGATCTCGCTCTTGTACCGCTCGCCTGTCTCGCGGTTGAGCGGGTCGTGCACGAACAGCCGCTTCCATACGCGTGCAGCAATCGCACGATCAAACAGATACGAGTAGTACGTCGCGCCGTACCCAAACAGATGCCCAAACTGTGTCTGCCAGCTCGTCTCGGGCACGTACGGCAGGAGCCCACGCCGATCATGCAGCTCGGCGAGCGCGGCAGTCGAGTCGAACGAGGGCTCCAGCGCCGCGCGCGAGTGGTATGTCTGGTCGAGCGCGGCGAGTAGAATCTGGCTGTACGTGTCGATGTTCCGGCACGGGTCCTCGTGGTGATTCGCCACGGCAGCGACGGTGGCAGCGTCTGCATGCCGAGGAGCGCCGTCGCGCATCTGAGCGGAAGTGTCAAAGAGCGCGAGGACGTGTGGGGAGGTGAGGAAGTGTTCCATCAGGATGGACGGGAGCTCGACAAAATCGGTTGCGCAGCGCGTGCCAGATACGTTCTGGTATTCCGTGCGGCCGATCATGGCTAAGGAAGGGAAGGATCAACCATGATGGAGCCAAAGCGTGTGAAAGAAGAGAAAAATGGTGCCCACAGTGCATCGCGTGTCCCATCTCGTGGAATAGCGTTAGGACCTCGTGCCACTCCAGCACCGCCGGACCATCCGCGAGTGTCGGCGGGCGGGCAAATTCGGTCAGTAGGACGACGACAGGTAGCTGAAACTCCCCGCCTGGAAGCCGATGGCGCCCGCGCGCCTCAAAGTCACGCGAGAATTCGGCGAGCTGTCTGTCATTTTCCGCCGGCAACAGGTCGCCAGTCTCGTCGTCGTCATCTGTGCGCCGCGAACACCGCACGGTGTAGTGCGCTGCACCGCTTGACTTGTTCCGGCGAGCGAAGAGGTCGGTGTAGATCCAGCCCAGGAGGCCGTCCGTCTCATCCACTACCTCGAGCTTTTTGACATCAGAGTGCCAGACCTCGCCAGGTGCGAGTTCGACGGGACGGAGAGTCACGCCATAGATACTTTTGAACAGTCGGGAAAGGGCTTGAAAGACCGTCCCGAGTGTGAGTGGGGGTAACGGTATTGGGGGTGCTGGTGGTTCTGGAGGGCAATAATAATCTCTATCCCAAGCCTGAATAATAGGCAAGATATCGGTGTTTAGATGGGCCTGCTTGCGCAAGCTGAGTGCGTGTAATGCCTGTTGTGCGTGTGGCCGTGTGTGGGCTAGTAACGTGTCTAGAAATTGTTGGACATTTTCTATTTGCGACAGAAACATCAACATTTTAGCCGGAGCGCACAAGGGTTTGGTGCTAACCGGGGGATTTGGCCATCTTGTCCCCAAGTGCCATGTGTGCAAAGCTGTCGGACCCCACAAGCCGCGCGAGCTGACCACGCGTACGAAGCAGAGCCTCAAGGACCTCTATCTGCTGCGGGGCACTGGAGTTCGCGGCAATGTAGACTTTGCGCCGAGGTTCCTCGGCGGGCGCAAAGCGCATGATCATCTGTGCCTGAAGGGAGCCAGGGTAGATGAGCAGATCGCGCTGCGTAAAGCGCGATTGCAGCTGTAGCCGAGAGCCGAGGCCAAAGTCCTTCAGACCATGCAGCTCCGAGGGCTTGATGGTCGCAGGCGGCCGCGAGCTCGACGCCTCGCTCAAGAACTGTCGCCCAAGCACGAGAATCTCGGAGGACAGAGAGACAAACCGCTCTCGCTGGTCGGGCGGCAGGTTGATGCCCGACTTTTCAAAGTCGCGCCAGAATGTCAGGGCGGTTTGGTGGGCACCACGGCTGAGTGTACGGACTATTGTCGGGTCGGACAGGACGTCTCGGAGAGTCTGCGAGATTTTTATGCATGTCGGATTACAAGGATTTTCGTGCGATGTTGAAAATGATAGGGTGCATCGACGCACCTCATACAGCCCAACGTTGGTGTTAAGAACGTTCATGTACTCGCACAACTGCTCGTACGCCTCATTCGCGCTCTTTACCCACTCTGGGTCCGGATGTGCATTTCGCACTAGTTCCGCGAGATCAATGACAGAGCACAGCATGTCGCTGAGTCTGTCGAGATTCCTCACGACTCTTAAGAGCTCATCCCGGGATTGGCGAGCGCGGACAATGCGCTCTGTAAGCAACTGGGCTCGGATGAGAGTGGCTAAGGCAAGATTATGGAAGGAAGATGGAGAAATGAGAGAAGGTTGTCCGAATAGACCTGTTGGTGATCTTGACCAGGATGTATGGGGGTATGGGTAGTCGAAGAAGGACAGCAAGTCGTCAGATTTGGGGCCGAGTACGGTGGCCAAGGTGCGTCGTTTTGAAGAGGGACGAAAGCTCAGTACAGGTTTGAGGTAAATACGCACATTGCGAGCGAGCATCAATGGCAATACTTCTCAATTGCAGAACAGAGTCGAATCTGTAAGTGTGCAGTACTGACCGGGAACTAGTCGTGTTATGTAATCATATAGCACAACTACACAAATAAACATTTCCACGCGCACACCTAAATAATAGATAGTACAACACCGGAAAGTATGAACGTCTACGGCGAATTGAAAAAAGCTGTAATGGTATGCAGATGTGGAGAATAACTTAGTATATGGAAAAAGGAAAATGCACTCAATCCTCGTCCATGCTTGGCGCGGGAGATAAGCTTTCTTCCAGGCGTGGCACGATGGTCGATTCACTTGAAGTGAAGTCACTCCCTGCGCCACGAGAATTCCCACTTTCATTTGCCTGCGCCGCGGCTAGGGGCGCACGACTTGAAACAGGTTCCACTGCATAATACCAGAATCGACTCTTTTTCCGCCCAGCAAAGTGTTCCATGGCGACTTCCGTTGGCTTTATTGCAGCAGCACCAGAATGCTTCACCTGTAGGGGTTTCTCAACAGGCGAATCCATTGGCGAATCAATGGCCACGTCAGATAGTCCAGACTTGACACTTAGTGTGTCTTCGGTGCGCGCACGTTTTGGTGGTGGCTCATCGAGTTGAAGTCCTGGCGGCGCGCCCAATCGTGCAGATCTCCGCTCGCCTCGCCACTGGGTCCATGGGTCTGCTTCAGCCGCAGAACGCTTCGCATTGACAACCACAGTCCTTGTTGACCGTCGCCGTCCCATGTCCGCTGATGCGCGCCTATGAGCCGTAGTTGCGGATGCCGAGTCCGATCGTGAATTCATAAACTCCGCGTCCTCATCGGCAGACCCGTCATTCTCTTGATATCTATATTCGTCGTCCTTTTCATTCTGCCACAAAGTTATATCAGCGATGACTCGGGCTACGCCGAAAGTTGGCCACGTACATCACTATTTTCGGCATCGTAGTAAACATAATCAGGCTTGCGGATCTGACGCCGTGTACGTGTTTGCCTGATTTCGGCTTGAGCAAGGAGAAGATGTCGCTGCTCGGCCTTTTTGCGGGCCCGCTGTATGCGCTGGAAACACATGTCAGCCATTTGAACAGCTAGACAAAATACGACAAAGGGGGGACCGGCAGGGAAAGGGGAAAGGGGCATGTTACGCCTCGGAAAAACACGCACCGCGAGTTCCTTATCAATGACCTCCAACCGCCCCTCAAGGGCTAATATGAGGCTTTGATGCCAACGTTCGGCTTTCAGTTTGGGTTTGGCGGGTGCCGAACTTTTCAGCTTTTCAATCAAGGCGACGTATTCCTCTCTCGTAGATGAGACAGTTTGAAACGTTGATGTAACCTTCCATGGATTGGTCGACAAGTAGACCCTCGGTGAGTCTGGGCGAATGAAGTCCACGGAGTAAACGGGACACGATAAGATACGGGGAACGCCGCACGTCGGAAAGGAAAGGGAAGGAAAGGAAAGCAGGGATCAGCACAAATACACGCAAATACCGCCTGAATAGCAACGAAAGTGCACAGACCATCCACAACCCAATAACGTTTCCTTGAGCTGTCTTGCCCTACCGGGTCGAGAGTAAGATTCTCGCGACTATATGGATCGGACGAGTCTGGGATAAGGATGTCAACGGGCTCTTTTTTTTTGTGCTTGCCATGGCCCACGCCCCACGCGCGGTCAACGAGGCTTTTGACCCCTGTGCTGTGGGTCAACTGGAGCTCGACCAGTTGTCGCAAGATTTTGAGCTAGGACAATAGACAAGTGTCATTAGTTAGGAACACAGAAAGCGTGTGATTAAGTGACCCACCTTTGTGTTCCAGTCCGCAGCAAAAAACCCTCCGTCCACACCCCTGAAAGGATCAACATTGACTCCAAGGTCGTCATCCCAAAAGACGGTCCTTTCCGAACTCCTCCAAAAGTCGGCAAGCACCCCAGACAGTGTGCTCGATATCTGATCCGTGCTATGAGGATAAGAGGGTTCTATCCTTGTTCTCTACGTCAGGTAACATGGTAAGGGGCGAACTCACCTAACGTTACGCGTGCCAGGTTTCAAATTTAGGACAAAACGCGTAAGGATCTGTGTCATGATGGTATGGGGTTCATACGAGAGGAGAGCTTCCTCGAAGCTGTCGTGTACAGACCAAGTTTAGGAAAGATAAAGAGAGTGTGCATGGGGTTCCACGCACTCCATGGGGGAATTCAACCCATCGACCTTTCCTCGTAGTTGGATGAACTTAGTTACGAAGGAATACACGAAGAGAGATTCCCAGCGATCTCTAGGATGAGTGGCGACTGAGGGAGGGCAGATGTGGGTCTTCTTATCGGAAGGAGACTCAATAGGAGCCTTCCTCATGATGATGGATCGAGTTGAAGAGAGAAGCGGCGATGAAGGAAAGTAGACGCGGTTTTACGCGCCGACTTGAAAGCACATCTCGTCATCCTATTTCAAGTCGAGGCACAAACACGATACAATAGCCGCTCTCCGCGCACGCGGCATGTAATTAAATACACCGTGCAAGATCGCACCCAGTCCGCGCCCGAGCCTTCCTGAACGTGCAAGCCTCCTCGACAACCATCATGCAGCGTAGTAGTAATTTGAACATAACAGGGAACAAGGTACTGCACAGCAGAAGGAAAGAGCTGCGAGCTGCGAGCGACCTTCCGGAATACGCCACGCCAACGTTATCCCGGGCCAACCTGATGGATGGGTCGGGTCGATTAGATCAAGTCGGGGAAATAACATGCTAGTTCTTATTCACCTTTGGAATGTCATGGTGTTCACTGAGGGCCTCAAGCTTCGCATTGAACTCGTGAACACGGTCCTTATGCGTCTTTCCAGCTAGTTTCTTCACTTTATCGGCCAGCTATGTGGCACACGTGAATACAATGTGTGATTCGACATAGGTCAAACTGACGTACTCGTTTCCGTTGGACCTCCTGAAACCGCTTCTCCGCAGCTGTCTTTCGATCATTACTGCCACCAGCGATGGCAGGAGAGCCCCTGTCGCTGCCCGATGGGGAGGCTTTGGCAGGCTCCTCGCCCTGAACGGTGCGTTTGGCCATCGCATCGCTTTTCGACTTTTTTTTCCTATGTTAGATCTGAGACTGAGAGATGACATCAGATGAATAAGAAATGAGAGTCACTTCTTTACGACACCGCCATCAGCGACCCCTTTGAGCTTAAGGGAACCAGCTGGGAGGAAGTCATAGTCAGACATGAGAGTGAGAGACAACGTTGGCCGGGCCCGAATGCCGCCCGCACGTGGCCCGGCAATGGAAAGCGCTTGTGAGACCTGCGACCCGCTGCAACAACAACTCGAAAATTAGAACAGAGCGCTCGCAACAAACCATGGCCGTATTCTCGCTCGTACAGCTGATCTCGTCAATCCCACCCGTGACGCGCTCTTTTACCACCGCGACTGTCTTAGTTTCTCTCTTCTATCTCTACCTACAATGGCAAGCTGAAAACAGATACCCCGTGCCATATCTCACTCTCGTACCCGGCTCAAGTTTGTTCTACCCATGGACCCTTTTTACCTCCGTTTTTGTCGAGACGAGTATTTATGAAGTTGGTCAATGTCTCGTTTTTAGCCAAAATCAACACTAAGCGCGACATTTCAGCTCATTTTTACGCTCGTGATGGTTCCCCCTTGTCTACGTTACTTAGAGCGACTGTGGGGTGCTGTCGAGACTATCAAGTTTATCGTGGTCACGGTCACCTTTGCAAATATCATAGCTTTCGGCCTCAATTGGATTGAGTTTGCCGTGCTCAGAAACGCAGATCTTTTATTGTACGTTTCCTTCCTTCATTCTACACAGAACCGATTCCAACCATTTTGCAGATACGGCATGGAATATCATGGACAGATGGCGTTGCAAATCGGTGTTCTCGTTGCTTTCACCCAACTCATCCCAGAACACCAGGTTCAGCTCTTTGGCGTTTTCAGAGCTCGCGTCAAGGTATTTTGGCTATCGTTGAGCAGCGTTCAAGGCCACAGCTGATTTTCTTCTAGACGCTTCCAATGGCCTATGTCACGCTTTCTACTGTTATGTGTATCATCGGGTATCAATGCCCATTTGTAGTCATCCAGTTTGGATGGCTTGTCTCGTGGATATGGCTCCGATTCTATAAAAAAAACACCACCGAAACGTTGAGTGGCGGTCCCACATATGGCGATCGCAGCGAGACCTTCGCCTTGGTCAACTGGTTTCCACCTCTCCTGCAGTGAGTTCCCACTCGTTTGATGATTTCATACTCCGAGGCCCACGAAACACCCATAGTGCCCCAGTCGCATTTCTTGCAAACACCACATACAACTACGCCTCACGATTTCATCTTATTCCGAGCGGAGGAGCTGACTTGGAGGCAAATTCCACTCAGCCTGGTAGTACGCGTGCTGAAGCTGAGCGAAGGAGGTTCGTACTATGTACTTCCGCCATTACGGGCACTAATTTAGTTTTTCAGGGCCATGGCGCTGAAGGCACTTGATCAGAGGCTCGCCAATCCCACGAATGCGTCATCCCCTGCTCAGTCAGCTCGTCCACCTCCACCAGCCACTTCATCGAAGCCGGAGAGCACAAAAAATGCTGATGAACAAGAGGGAGGGGACTCTGGTACAGCTGGAAAGGCAAGCCGGTAACGAGATTGTCCTTCACAACTATTTGTCGAATCATGTCTATCTACATACGTTGCTCCTCATCCCAGACGTTAATAATGTACCCTCTAATGTGTGTGTTGTGTACGGGAATTTGTCGAGAGAGAGCTTCCGGCGCCTGGTTCGCGTCGCGTCTTGACTTCGACCGACATGGCGCGACGACCATCCACGGTCGCTTCACCTGCCGGACTGCACCCGCCCTCCAAAGTGACCCAGCAGCTGTCGCCTTTACAAGGTTTCCGAACACCCGTCTCGCCATGGCCGCCACGCAGCGCCTCATTC
>QFEA01002452.1:0-12274 GCA_003315975.1 Lactifluus echinatus
GCTTATATATGTTGACATCCTTGTGATTGATATAGAATGTGACTATGTTGATTGGGGCCCCTTCCTTTGGGCTTTCTTTGATATATTCTCGAGGAGCTGTGGTGTCCTTCTTTTCATAGCTCCCTGGCGGAGAGGAAACTAAGCTGAGTCTGATGTTACGGGGCTTCCTCGAAGCCTTGTGAGATAAAACAATAAGGCATTACTCTGCCTTGAGTCGCCTTGTGTATGCGAACAATGCCTCTCCAACCTAGCCACTAGGTGAGAGCATGTGCTGAGTGCTTCCTGAAGAATAGAGACGCTCCTAAGTCCCACTTAGGAGGAATAGATCTTGCACACAAGTAGAAGGAGACTAGATGGATTGGGCTTCATCTTCAGGGATAGAAGACTCAGCTTAAGGTATTACAACCAGTAAGTATGTCTATATATACTACTGGACTCGGGGCAGTGTCCTAGGGATATGTAAGCTGCTGCACAAGTAGTCATCCCTAATGACTACTCTACTTATGAGACGCTACTGAAACGTGATCACAATCAAGGGGCATCTGAAACACTGTTGTACATGAAACTGTACGTATCATCAGTCAAATACCAGGGCTGTGTCCATCACTGATGCCATGCCATCAGTGGCACTGTATGCGCCCCATGACAGGCCTCATGGAATTCTTTTACCAAGTCGGAAGAGTGCATTTGGTTGGCTGGTTCCCAGCTATCATTGGCCTGGGAGTATCCTTTCCATCGAAGGAGATATTGCAACTCCTTCTTGCACCCATACCATCTTGACCCTAGAACCTTCTCCACTTCGTACTCTTCTTCTCCTTCTATTAGTTCTGGAAGGGGTTCTGAGAAATTTTCTCTGTGTTCTTCAGTTTCCTTGTAAGGAGATAACAAGGAAGCATGGAACACTGGATGGATCTTCCATTGGTTCGGGAGTTTCAATTTGAAGGAGACAGGGGAGATCACCCCTTCTACTAAGAAAGGACCATATTATTTTGGGGCTAGTTTGGCACTAGGGTGCGTGATTTTTAAGTTTGTTCCCTCTAACCAGACCTTGTCCCCTGTTTCAAAGGCGTGATAGTGGCGTTGCCCCTTCTTCCTGCTAGAGCGGCGCAACAAGAGCCATTGCGCCCATTTGATAGCTCCTTGTGCTTTAGCTCGGAGTCCTTCTAGCCAGCTCATCCATTTTTGAACTTCTAGAACAGCCAAGGCCTTGTTAGATCCATGAATCAAGGGGGTGTGTCCCATAATTAATTCAAAGGGGGTAAAACCAGTGCTTGCATTAGGCCAAGAGTTGTGAACAAATTGCGCCATTGATAAGTGTTGTGCCCAATCGTCTTGTTTGTCATTCCCATAGATCTGGAGGTAGAGCTCCACCCTTTGATTGGCACATTCTGATCGACCATCGGTTTGGGGGTGGAAAGCGGTACTCATTGCTTGTTTGATCCCTAAATGCTCACACAACGCCCTAGCAAATCTGGAAGTGAAGTGAGGGTCTCTATCAGAGATGACCTTTTGGGGGATTCCATAGAATGGGAATACCCTCTGGGCGTAGAGTTCTGCCACTCCTTCACTGGTGATTGACTTTTTACAGGGCAAGAAGATTGCGGCTTTAGAACAATCATGATCTACAAAGGTGAGGATTGAGTTGAACCCTTTTGAGGGTGGCAGGTCTGTGATTAGGTCCATGGACAATGTCTGGAAGGGAGTAGCTCCTTCTTGGACTGGAATGGGCTGGAGGGGGACCTTTGCTTTCGTGGTATTGGGTTTGTTGCTCTGACAAATGGCACACCCCTTTACATATCATTTTATGAATTCATGAATTCCTGGCCACCAATAATCCCTTGTGATCGCTTTCAGGGTGTTCAAGTTCTCTTGGTCCTGTCCGGCCCAGATTTCCTCTTTTAAGTCCCTTGTGGAGGTCGCCTTAGCAAATAGGTAATCGGGCAATACTTGGACGTCTTCATTATCATGATCCCCCTAATAGATTCCCAGAGGTCTAGACAGTCCGTCGGCTCGGTTATTTTTCCCTGGTTTGTGTATTAGGACGAAATCGATTTTGGCTAAGTCAGTGAGGTATCTGGCCACCCTTCTGTGGATTTTATGGGCGTCCCTATAGTACTTTAGATTGTCATGATCTGTATAGACCTTAGTTTGGTGTTTTGAGGATAAGAGGACATGTTTCCAACACCTGAGACCTCGAATGAGACCTGACAATTCTCTGTCATGGACATCGTAATTCCTTTCCGCATCGTTGAAGGTTTGGAGTGATAACCAACTACCAAAGGTCTTCCTTCCTTGTCTCTTTGGTAAAGAACGGCTCCAGTAGCATATTGAGAGGCGTCCACTTCTAGTTCGAAAGGTTGTTCATAATTTGGTCGATTCAGGACTGGGTCAGATTCTACTATCTTTAGTAGTTCAGCCAGGGATGTACACAAGCAGAGAGAAGGGGAATGTGACTTGGTATTGTCATAAGGAGAACAGACTTTGGGTCTGTTCACTATGTCATACAGTGCTTATACAGGGCTACATGCTACCTATGAGTAAGTGTGGCTAGTGTACAGTAAGCATGCTGACTGAGGGGTCAGTCAGCATCAGTCAGCGATCAATCTCAGTCAGTGCATCAGTAAGTGCATCAGTCAGTATGTTAGTAATGTACAGTAATCAATGCTCAGTCAGCCTGGATCAGTAATTGTAATGTAATTAGTCCTTTGGTATGTGTAAGCAGTCAAGGCCCTGAATGTGAGCCATCAAATGAAGTCGTAACATTACCCCCCACTAGGTCCATTGGCTGTCCCAGCCAATTCAGTCCCAGTCCGTAGTGTTCTGTTGGTTCTGCATGCCATCAGCATCATTGAACTAACTGTCAATATCATTTGCAGTGGCCATGTGAATGGAGTTCATATTGTGAGGGATGGCAAAGGGAGTACCTGCAGCCATGAGTCTGGCTTGGAATGTGCTGAACTGAAGTTGCCATGACTCTGAGTGTCTTGACCATTGTGTGTGACAAATTGGAGGTGGGGCCAGAGCTGGTGATAGGTGTGTGTGGCCTGGAGTTGACAGCGACTCTTGTTCATCTCGCCATAGTATTGCTTGATTAGGATACATGCTGAGCATAGCTTGTCCTCAATTTCTCTGGCCTTCTTGACCTAGTGTTGCCAGTTGTCAGCTACCTTACAGTAGAGCTTGTTCATAGCTCTCCATCGTAGTATCTCTCCTTGCAGGAATGGCAAGTCAAGTCATGCTATGGCCTGGTTGACATACAGGCACATATGGTGCCACTGATGGCATGGCATCAGTGATGGACACAGCCCTGGTTTGATATGGTTCAGTAGTGTTTTGTCTCTGTTTCATATATATCAGTGATCGCATCTCAGCAGTGTTTCAGATGTGTTTCATAAGTAGAGTAGTCAGTAGGGATGACTCACTTGTATAGCTGCTTATATATCCCTAAGACACTGCCCCAAGTCTAATAGTATATATAGACATACTTACTAGCTGTATTACCTTAAGCTGAGTCTTCTCTAAAGACTAGCCCAATCCACTTGATTCCCTTCTACTTGTGTGCAAGACCTATTCCTCCTAAGTAAGACTTAGGAGCATCTCTATTCTTCAGGAAGCACTCAGCACACACTCTCACCTAGCAGCTAGGTTGGAGAGGCATTGTTCATGTATACAAGGTGACTCACAGAGGAGTACTGCCTTCATTGTTTTATCACACATGGCTTTGAGGAGGCCCTGTAACATATGGAGTGTGTTCCTCTTCAAATTTCAGTAACTGTTGTATGAAGGCAGTGATCTGTGGTCCTGGCAGAACCTTGGGCTTGGCCATTAGTTCCTGCACCCAGATGGGCTGTCTACATCCCATGGTCAGTCTTATGACTGGGCAGATGTGATTCATGTCGATGGCCTGGTACTTGGCAATCTGGTACACACCTGCATAGTCAGTGATCATACGTGTGGTGTATCCTGGGTTGCTCTCTTGATTCAGGATGAAGGGGTAATGTGGGTGTCAATAGGGGAGTACGTGGTCGAGTTCTTCGTCCATGACCCCTGCTTCCAGATAGAAGGTGGGGTTAGGGAGTGTTTGTGGGTCTTCATCATTGATCTCATTGTCTAAGGCTTTCTTTTCATTCCATACTCATTCTGCTGCTTCCCTGGTGGTGGTCTTCCACCTCTGTGTTGCAACCAGAGTCTCATTGTGCTCACTCCTTTTGTGCTTGCCTAGGTGAAGCACAATTGGCTTCTCTGACTTTCTGGCATTGCTCTAGGTGGTCCTTGATCCAGATAGCACACTGGGCTTAATCTATGTTATCTGGTACTTCTAGGTTGTCAAGGGCTTTGTTGATAGCTTTGTTGCTTGACTTGATCATGACCTGCTTGAGCCAACACCTGATGTCTGTGTTGGTGGAGTACTTGCTACTGCTGGTTTCGCCTTCTTCAGAGGAGTCATTGTCAGTAGTGAGGTCAATGACCTCTTTCTCTTGTGGTTTATGGAAGGGGGTGGCAGTGTGGCCAGGTTCTCCTGAGGTGTCTGGGAGTTCTATGGGATTGGGGTTGGTGCACACCAACTGGTGTTGGCAATCTAGGCCATCTGGAGTGGACACAGCTGTTCCTGCATTAGTGGGCCTGTCTGCTGTGTCTGTGTCATGGGTGCATATGGTGCCTCTGGTTGTAGCACAGACAGACACAGCTCTGGATGGATTTGTGGCACGTGTTTCATAGTAGAGTAGCTATTAGGGATGACTACTTGCCACTTTACTCATCATAGCCCTAGGACACTGCCTCTTGTTAGTGTGACTCATTACTAGTAGATGTGTATTAGGATCTCTTGGTATAAGTAGAGGCACTACTAGTTGTACAACCCTTAAGTTGAGTCTTCTCTAAGACTCAGTAATACACTCTGGTTTGCTCTCATTTTGTGTGCAAGACCTATTCCTTCCAAGTGGGACTTGGAAGTGTTCTGTCACTCTACCTTGGGAAGAACTCAGCTCATGCTCTCACCCTAAATAGAGGGTTGGAGAGGCACTGTTCAGACACAGCCAAGTGACTCAGGGATGAGTGATGCCTCTTTGCTTTTATTGTTCATGCTTTGGGGAAGCCCTATAATAGTCTAGAAGGCTTGCCCCACTGCTTTTGGATATTGTAGCAGTGGCGTTGGGGGAGAGGGCACTATAAAAAGGTTCTCCTGTGCTATTGATGATAATGAGGGTAGAGGTACAAGGAAGGGGTCTGGGCGCGATAATGTTGGGGGTGTCTGTGAAGTGGACAATGCTAGTCAGTGTAGGTGGAGCAGACATATTCTGGTGGTGCTCAGGAGGTGTTGGTAAGATTCTTCGAAAAGGGTGGGGTCTTCTCTTTAGATCTGGGCTACTAGGTTTGGTAGATCGTGTAGGATATAGTTCTGGACAAATTGTTGGTGGTGTTCTGGTGGAATGGTGTAGAGTGTGGATGGGAATTGGTGTATTTGGGAGGTGGTAATGTGTTCCAAGAAGTGGGAGAGGTTGTCTGGCATGCTGTGGTATGTGGAAATTACCCCCCTCTTAAGTCCTGTGCCATCCTCAGCACTTGGAGTGTGCTTGGTGATCCACAGTTCATGCTTCATAATCTGCAATGGCCTCATCAGCATTCATGTCACCCTTACTGACCCAGGAGTTTTCCAATTGGGGGTATCCCTTCCAGCTGACCAAGTATTGCTTGCTGTGGCTGTGCCCAAAGATGTGTGAGTCTAGAACTTGGTCTATTTCCCAGACTTCTTCATCATCCACTATGTTGGCTGGTGGCTGTTCATAGTTGGGTCCGTGTTCCTCAGTTTCCACATAGGGGGATAGTAGGTTTGTGTGGAACACATCATGGATCTTCCAATGTTTGGGAAGTTTCACTTGGTATGTCACTTCCCCCACTTTCCACAGTATTTTGAATGGCCTGTAGTGTCTAGGCACTAACTTAGTGGTCAGATGGTGTGTCTTCAAGTTCTAGCCATCTAGCCAGACCTTGACTCCATCAGCAAATTTGTGCTTGGTAATGTACAGCACCACCTGCTGATGATGTCATGATCAGGTAATCATGTCGTTCCTTCTAAGTCATTGCTTGGGATTCTCAGCCAAGTGTGCTAGCCTCAACAGTCTGTTGAGAGGCTGAGTCGAATGTGGTGCATAAAAGTAAGAGATAATCTCAATGTGATTATCTGATAATGAGATCTAGCATGATCTGAAGACACAGGAGGTGAAGTGAGTCAAGCCATTGTCTACCAGTGGTAGTGTTGCCGCGGCTTCAGCTAAACACTGGCTCTAGCCGAAGCTAATGGCCGGCTTCAGGTTAGCCGAGCCGAGCCAAATGTGGTCAAGCCGCCACCTTTAGCCAGCTGCCTCTGAGCCGGCTAGTATGCCAGCTATGGCTCGGCTACGGCTCAAAGCTGGCTTGAGCTGGCTCCGAGCCGGTTCCACAAGCCAACTTTACCTGTCAACCAGCTGCCTCCCTCAATATTCTTCTTGCTCTCTAGCGCTCCCATGCCACTCTCATCCTCAGGTTGTCTGCTTTCCACTGGTAACACATGCACAGATGGATAATGAATGGGAAGTTCACAAATTACTCATAACGATTATGACACAAGGTCTTCTGACATGGTAGGTTCTCATTCTGTCGACGAACCGTTTGCAACTCACGCACCTCTTTTAGTGGCTCACTTCGCCATCTTGCACTTCCTCAGCATTCTTTGGTGCTAAAGGGCATCAATATGACCCTTCAGTTTCTGGTGTCGCCACAGGCCCTCAAGTTTCAATCGGGTACCTCATCGGTAGTGTGAGCGGGCCTATCTACTGGGATAATGTGCAGATTGGAGGATACAGCCTGAGTAATCAGGCTTTTGGTGCGCATGTTTAATCATTCAGTGTGCCATCTCTGATTGATGATCTACTTCATCATAGCTGCCATGACAACCAATATCTCGGAACCTCTTGAACACGAATTTGATGGTCTTCTTGGCCTCGCTCTTCTCCTGGACTCTGTCATTGCCCAGTCCATCGTCACTGTGGGTGAAAATGGCCATGATGGTGCTCCAGTATCTTCCAATCCATGTGGCATCATACTCCCAGCGTAAGGGTTCAAAAATGAGCGACCAGTTCTACAGCGCGTTGCACTTTGTCCATGTTCGCCCAATGTTTGAGGTAGCTTGAATTCCCGTATTGGCGGGAATCTCTGGGCCGTTGCAACAGACGGACGATATGGAGATTGTTGAACTATGCTTAGATGGATTCAAGAACGCAATCTGGATTGTGTGCTTCTTTGACCTTGAGTTGGAGCGTAACACATTCGTAACAACACTGGCTAAATTTACGTTCCTTAATAATCTGGGCGAGATGAAGGCGGCGAATATGGAGGCTATCAAGGTGCTGCTGGACGTGGTGGTCACCGAAGGGAACAATCTCAAGGGATTATGGCACGAAGTGTTGTCATGTGTCAGCCAGCTCAAGCATATGTAGCTGATCAGCAGCAGCATCGACATTCCAGATAGTCGGAAGGGGTACATTGAAAAGTGTCTCCCATTGATTCTGGTTTTCTGACGCTGGTCCTTGATCTTATAGGAGAATGCGTAAACTTCCCAATGAAGAGCTCGCAAATGAGAGTCGCTCTACGCATATTACAGTTGCCGCCGACATGGTCTTCTCATTGAGCCACTATCTATCGGGGGTACGTTTGGAGTTGATGTATCTCTGGTTGTGATAGTGACGGTTTAGTAGACTGCCATCGTCGACTTTGTCCAAGCATTGTGCGACGTATCATGGGAAGAGATCCAGTCCTCTGGTCTTTCTCAGCACCACTGATTATTCAGCTTGCAAAAGCTTGTTGAGATTTCGTATTATAATATGAGTAGGATCCGTTTAGAATGGTCAAATCTGTGGGACATTCTAGGAGAGCACTTTAATCAGGTGAGATCATTCCGATTCGCTATTTGTTGTTTATCATGTTAAACATGTTGTAGGTATGCTGTCACAGTAATCCTCATGTTGGATTCTTTGCCCTTGACTCATTGCGACAACTTGCTATGCGCTTCCTTGAGAAAGAGGAGTTGCCTCATTTCAAGTTCCAGAAGGATTTCCTAAGGCCCTTTGAGTACACCATGACACACAATGCAAATCCGAACATCCGTGATATGGTGAGGTCTCGGACAACACAGTTACCGAAAAGTATCTGACTTGTTGTACAGGTACTACAGTGCCTCCAGCAAATGATCCAAGCGCGCGTCCAGAATATGTGCTCAGGTTGGAGGACAATGTTTGGCATATTCTCGGCAGCTTCTAAAGTATTGACAGGCATGTCGAGTTTACGCCTTTCTGTAGCCTTGTCTCACCCTTCGCCGACAGAGCGGATAACGAGTTCAGCATTTGAAATTGTCACCCGGTTGAACAAGGAACACTTTGCGGCCATTGTCCGATATGGTGCCTTTGCGGACCTGACTGTATGCATCACCGACTTTTGTAAAGTTAACAAATACCAGAAGATCAGTCTACTTGCAATTGCCATGCTCTGAGGCGTCATTCCTGTCATGCTCAACACCCCAGAATGTGGCCTTACTGTCTCAGGCCCGCAAAACGTCCGCGTTGATGATCCCATGATCAAGTACTGGTTCCTGGTCCTGTTCGGATTCTATGACATCATCATGAATGGAGAGGACCTTGAAGTGCGACGGCTGTGAGTTGAGCAATTATCAATAGGCACCTTATACCTCATTCTCACGCGAATTTGTTGCAGTGCATTGGATTCTCTCTTCAATACTCTCAAGAAGCATGGATCATTGTTCCCTGTCGAATTCTGGGATACAGTGTGCCAGGGACTCCTATTCCCCATCTTTGCTGTCCTCAAATCGAGCCAAGACCTTTCCCGATTTAGCATGCAAGAGGATATGAGCGTTTGGCTCTCCACGACCATGATACAGGCTCTTCGGGACTTGATTGACTTGTATACTTATTACTTTGAGATTTTGGAGAGATTCTTAGATGGCCTTTTAGACCTTCTGTGCGTCTGCATTTGCCGAGGTAGGCCGTTTTCCGTTTCTATTGAGATGTCCGACACTGATTGTAATTTTCAGAGAATGATACCCTCACATGGATAGGAACATCATGTCTACAGCAATTGTTAGAGAACAATGTTAAGAAACTAAGTGTTGCACGGTGGGAGCACGTGGCAACTACCTTTGTCAAACTTTTCTGCACTACCACACCTCATCAGTTGTTTGATGAGAGTCTTCAGGTCCAGATTGACAGTAGCATGCCGGAGCCTCAGGAAACGAATGGTGTGTCTGCATAGTCGGTATAAGACTGGTAGTCCCTCCTCATACAGCGAACGATAGAGGGCGATGGTCAAGCAATAATCCCCGCACCGTCGTCACCGACTAATAATGACAACCAAAAGACACCTGCAAAGACAACGCTGAACGATCGCTGGCGGATTTTCAAGCAGATCATTGTCAAATGCGTTCTGCAGCTCCTACTCATCGAAATGACCAATGACCTGCTGTGGAACGACGAAGTGTACCGCACAATACCACCCGAACACCTCTTGCGATTGATGGGTGTGCTTGACCATAGCTACCAGTTTGCACGGATGTTCAACGAGGACAAGGAGCTCCGGACTGGGCTGTGGAAAGTTGGTAAGTGCATGGCGGGTATGATTCGCATGAAGCTGAAGGGCGGGCACTCGCTAGGCTTCATGAAACACCTTCCGAACCTGCTAAAGCAAGAATCCAGTAGTGCCGCGATGCTAGTACACATCCTCCTGCGGATGTATTACGATGTCTGGCCGGAGCACCAAGTTGCACGACCACAGGTTGCAGAGCGAATACTCCTGTACGATTCATGCATTCTCTCTTATGTCGTGTGCACGTCCTCAGCTGATGGTGTCCGTAGGTTTGGCTTGGGTGTCCTGCAAGACTACACGAAACTCCAGACGGATACGCAGGCCAAAAACATAACTGCATGGACGCCTGTGGTTGCAGAGATCCTGCACAGATTCTGCAAGTTTGATGACAAGGCAGTACGTCTCTGACTCACTACTATACTACAAAATTGCTTAAACTAAGTCGTTCATCATTCGTTAACTCGCAGTTCGCACGATACCTTCCTGCAATTTATCCATCTCCAACCGAGCTGTTGGCCCGGGAATGTTCACAGGACATCCGAGACGGACTACATGAATATTTCCTTTGTGTCAGTTATTCCCAGGGCATCATAGAGCCAACATGATATGGCTTCCTCGTACCCCGTCTGTACCTGTGTACCCTGTATTAGTCGCTCTGGCGCTTGACACATGCATCACCCTTGTTGCTCTCTTTTCTTAATTTAACTTTCTTTTCTTCTTGCATGCATTTCTCGTGGGTTGCATTCAAATGCCCCATAGTTGATGATGAAAGGATGAAAGGGAAGAAAAAAACATTTGTTACAATGTAAGTCGGCTGCATGCTGTAGGCTTGTTCGATAAGTAAAAGTGGACCAGATTGATTCAAGATTTGAGAGAGAGTGTGTGTGTGTGTTAATGGCGCGTTGGATATGAGGCTAGGGTCAGAACGCGAATGCAGGGAGAGGCAAAGGTACGACTGTTATGGTTCTCAAGGACCGTTGTGCGAAGTGTGACTTTGAGGATCGGTAACTTGGCTGACTTGTTACACAAGTCCAAAGTTGACTAGCCCTAAGCTAGTAGACTGAGTTCGGGTTCTAGAGAGCTCTCTAGTAGAGTGGATGCACGACTTAGTCAAGATAAAGTCAAAGACTTTATTACTAAGTCAAGTCCAAGTTCGTTCTTGAAGTAGATGAGATCAGACACCTAATAAGGAAAGGGGACTTCCTTATTAGAAGGGATGAAAGATCAAAGATGAGTTGAGATTCAAGAAGCTTAAGCCGAAGCTGGGGACTTAGGGTCCACAGCTGGCTCTTTTTATATACAAGAGTCGTCCCTTTAGGGAGTACTAAAGGTGCTATTTTCCAGTCTCAAGACAGTATAGTACAAAAAGTAAGAAGGGAAATTTCAGTAGAAATTTCCAAGAAAATAAAATGAGCCTTTTTCAATGCCTGATCAGAAACAAAAGATCCGAGAAGTATCAAGCTAACAAACCGGTCAAGAAACGAGCCAATCCAGCAAACCAGTAAGTAAAGCGTTCAGAGAACGCTTGAATCAGTCCTTGGAGACATAATAGCAAAACCATAACAACGACAGAGACGACGAGTAGAGGCACAAGTAGTCACTGTACAAGTCCTTACAACGAAGGAAAAAGATTGTGAGGGGGTAAAGATGACAGGGGAAAGCAGTAAGAGAGAATTTAAAAAAGGGTGTGTCATCTGATTGTGGAGTGTGAGTGTGCTCTTCATCTTCGTCGTCAATATGGCATTCGTCAGCAGTAGTCATGCATAAGCATGTACAGTAGGTAGCACTTGTCAACGTGGTGTGTATCCAGAATGCCCTCCTGGGAACCCGGGGAAACCCCACCCCATTGACTGTGCACTCAGCAGCGAAGCTAGCAACTAAATTGAGTCAGTGAAAGTGACTTGAAAAACGAATGGCCCTGAGGGGGGGGGAGCATGGATGGGAAGGTGGACTCACGTGTCATATGGAGAACATTATATTTATCTACCAAGTGCATTAGAATGAGAGACAGGGGGAGGGGGGAGAGAAGAACGGTGACAATCAGGACGCCCGACTGTGGTAAACAGCACACTGGAATGCCTCACCAGCAGATTGTGGCACCACATCGTTCATGAACGTGCCCACCTTCATTGCCGCAAACACATTCACAGGGTTTGTGTCGTTCTGCTGTGGTGCTGGTTCTGGTCCTGACGCTAGCTCTGCACCTTGCAGCTGCAGCTGTGGCAGCGACGGAACTGGTGGTGTAGCACCATTACTGAACTGAGGTTGTCCGAAGTTAGGGTTAAACCTGGTTGGCTCTGTGTGCAAGTCTGGGGACATGTTAGTTAGTGGGCAAAATGTAAAATTCAAAAAACATGGGAGAAAAAGTACTGATGCAGTTGCAGCTGCTGGCCAAATGAGCCTTTCTGGAACGATGGTGGGAGAGGCGGCACAGGAGGCACACCACCCAGCTGTGGGGGCGACACACTTCCTTGGCACATCAACGCAGCTCATGCCACCCATGATGTTCATCGACAACGCTGCCCCTGAGTCGTCTACTGGCAACCACGCCAAAGATGCAAAGGCTGGCAGAGCACCAAGAAGGGACGAACAATTCTGGGACTTTAAGTTCGAATATGTTACATTCTGGCCCAGATTCGGGCCT
>QFEA01002461.1:0-10079 GCA_003315975.1 Lactifluus echinatus
GCGTCTTGATGGCTTGTCTTGCTCTGTAGAATGCAGTGAATAGTCTAGGATCCCGCCTCGATGTAATGGCGGACCGCAGTTTGCATTCACTAAGACCTTCTCGGACCCGCGCGAGGTTCGTCAGTACATCCTCGATTACCGGGCGCTCTGCAGGAATATTGTGGGTCATCTCGTTGACCAAGTTCTCAATGAATTCGAAGCCTTCGTGTTTCTGATGACGTGCGGTAAGTCGTGACCTCAGTAGCGCTTCACGTTAAGAGATGCTGGCCGTACCTGGACGAATTCTTGCCGAATGAGATTGCCAAGATAATAAATGTCTGTGTGAAACGGATTACACCACATTCCATTCTGATGCTCGGGTACCGACATATCACCACCCAAGCATGGCTCGTCAAGAATGTCACGTGACAGATATTGCCGGGACAAGCCGAAGTCGATCAAGTAGTAGCGCGGCGGTCGCTGTGTCCGTGTGTATCGTCTCCCCCTTCCTTTCGAGAGATGAAATCCTTGAGGATACATGTCGGACGGGTCAAACATGATGTTATTTGCCGTACAGTCCCTGAAAATTACATCAGAAAGTGCTCCACATATGGGGTAGTCCTCGCGTACCTGTGTGCAATGTTTCGCTCATGCATGAATTGGAGACCCTAATTCCGAGTCGCAAATATTCAGGATTTGATTCGCCACGACAGAAGACGATGGAACATACCTCGCAAATTTGCGTGAAGAATGCAACAAACTCGCCATATGTTTGAAAACGAGGGTTTTTGAAGGGACATAAACTTGGCATGACCATCAATTTCTGGCCTGCATTTGGTATTTCAACGATGTCGAGCAATGGAATACAGTGGTTACGAGGATTCGGGGCGTGCTCTGAGGATGAGAACATTTGAGTGATTTCTAACTCGCGTGGAGCTTCCTTGGGCATGACCCTTTTGAGCATGACATGTCTGCCATCGCATCGCCTCGTGGCATCCATCACGGTCCGTAGCTAATGCAATGTGTCAGCTTCGAATAGCACGAAGAGGATGAAACTTACAAGGCATGGTTGTCCGTCTGCTATGGATAAGGATGCTCCTCCTGGTTTTCTCCATGATGGTTCAAAGTCTGGGCGATACCGTGGACGAAGCTCATAACCGCGCCGCTTGATATAATGATAGTGATCGCGCCACCACAGTTCACTCGGGAAGAGTATGCCAATTTCTCTGCTTGCCTGTTCTGTATGGCCCTGATATTGGTATGTCGTAAAGATTCTGTTGGCCATTCTCTTAACCAGTCAAGTGAGGCTGTAGTAGGAAGTAGATGAAGATAGAAAATGGCAGGGGACGAGTTGTAACGGGGCTCATGTCTATAAGGTCAGAAAGGGCGTGGTGGTGATTGGTGATACGTGATACTACGACATGGCCGGTGACTGGTGTGACTAAGGTACTGAAACTGAAACGGTCACAAGCACTTAAAACTACAGGGGTATGCCTTATGACTTATGAGAGGGCATGCTTATGAATACCCCTCAGGCACGACCCAGGAGTATGCCTTAAGAGGGTGTCGACGTAGATGTTCGCGTAACCGCTGCCGGCGGGTGGGTGGTAAACAGTGGAACTGAAGCCAGCGACTCAACTGGGATCGCAATGAGTGATTCTACGCTTCCCGCCTGTACACAAATCCAATAGGATAGGATAAGTTATGCCCTCAATAGTACAAACGATCACTGGAAAAACACCAATCGCTGGTTAATGTCTACTGTATCGGATTCGATGCGTTTGTGAAAAAAAGCAGGAATAAATAGCCACCCTATTTGTATTAGCGCATGTTTTTGCCGCCGCCGCATTGCTCCCCACACCGGATGTGTATGGTCCATGATGGAGGACAAGGAAGGACATATGGTTGCATCTTATCCAGGATCCAATTAATCGAAGCATGAATCCCCCCCGCGCGCCTTCGCGAATCAACAAACAGTCTTCCCTTCGCTTCATTCATTCCACGATCTTCCGGCAAAAAACCTTCTTCCTTACCCTCTCACCTCAGGCGAAAACACATCAATCCCCCTCATAACGCACACGCACGTGTCCGAACAGCGCATGCGTCACCAACCACAAACTCAGGAGAACGAACGGCACACGAGGGGTCAATGCGATCGCCCCCACCAATGCCACGAAGGTCCCTCGGCGCGCTACTCCCGCGCCCGTCAATCTCACTGAAGTACGCATTATGCAACGACGACTCAAGCACACAAGTTGTAGGGGTAGAAGTGGAATTGTTATAAATCATGTACAGAGACCAAACCAACAGCATGTACACAGACACGAAGTGCTACGTGGGGTTCTGTACCCCGAGGTGCACAATAATCGATCGTCAGGCGAGCCACCGAAAATTTGGAAGACGCGTATCCCTAGCCTTGTATTAGTCAGCGGGGGCAGTACAGCCACGTGATGTACCTTCGTGGTGGTGAGACCCCGTTTCGGTGGCATACGGCATACATTGCGGCTTTTCCAAAGGTATATTTCAAGCTTTGATAATAAACCGCATCACGATTGGCCATACGCTACAACATATGCACTGCAACCGGAAGACCCACTTCGTCTGTGACTGCGCATGATGCATGCATGGCCCAAAGGGTGCGTAAAACATGCGTCACACAACCACCACTACTACCTACTCTCGTCAACGTGATGTGGCGGGTGTTGACAGACGTGTACTATCGTCCCGTGCCATGCCATGCGCCGCAAGATGAGGATCGCCCCCCTCATCTCCGTCTTCCTCGGGTCCCTTGCACAGGCGCACGCGAGACTCGAGTTTTCCTTGCACTCCTCCAGGCACCTACAGGTGCAATAGGTGGACAGCTGATGACAGAAGTGACGCAGCACGGAACATAGGACCACAGGAGCAGGGGCGAGCTTCAGATGACCCGAAGCCGTCAAGCAGTCATCAAGAAGAACTGTCCCGTTGGAATAAGGGGAGCAGGACAGGCGGGGAAGAAAGGGCCAGAAGGGGAAGGCGCAGGCTAGACATAGAACGACACAGCTGACACAATAAACAATAGGGCTTCAACCCGAGCACCCACCTCCGAAGGGCAAGCCAGCCCGACTCCACCGTGAAGCCTTGAATCAGTGCAAAACGGATCTGTGTTGAGATGGCAGGGAGATGAGACCCCGCCAGGAAGAGACATAAGCAGATCCGTGATAAGATAATAAATACCAAAACTAGCCGGATACCAACACAAAGATGTAAAGCTCATCGACTTTACCGCCATTCGTGTCGGGCTGACTTTCGTCACCTGTGTTCACG
The DNA here is from genome assembly GCA_003315975.1 of Lactifluus echinatus. Taxonomy (NCBI): domain Eukaryota; kingdom Fungi; phylum Basidiomycota; class Agaricomycetes; order Russulales; family Russulaceae; genus Lactifluus; species Lactifluus echinatus. The sequence goes on from QFEA01002461.1 coordinate 3,286, forward strand.
CTGAACATCGATGTGCCTCAAAAACAAGAAAAAGAGCCAGAAACGTACGAATGGCGTTATAGAAAAACGACGTGAAAGCCCTCTGGCCATGTCGGGAACAGCCTGAGAGGCCACATGCGGATCTGCCAAAGAAATGGTCGAGGGGAAGAGTGTGCTGGATTGAGAGCCGATTCGTCGATTTTCAAACAGCCAGCATTCTGCGTTGGCTACCGGGAACGGGACCATGCCGTGGCTTCATGACAGACAGTGGCTTCATGACTGACATGCACTGACAGGCAGGGGGGGGATTTGGATTTTCTGATTTTCGCTGTGACTGATTTGCTGACGTAAGTCAATCGCCATTTTCACCACCGTGACGTGACCTACTTAGAGACTGGTGCAATCTCTTTCAACCTCTTTCACTTCTGCCACTTCATACTCCACCTCACTCATTCTTGCTTTTTGAGTCTCGTAAAATAGGTACTGTATGTCCTATTTGATCTCCGGAGTTGACCTGTTCGACTGGTTAAGCGAATGGCCAGCATAAGCCTGACAACGTATCAATACCAATACTAGGGGTCATACAGAACAGGCAGGCAGAGAGATTGGCGCCCTCCTCCCGACCGAATTGTGGTGGCGGGATCATTACTACTACATTAAACATGTGGTTATGAGCTTCGTCCATGGTATTACCCAGACTCTGAGCCCACGTGGAGGAGATTAGGAAGAGCAGCTTTGTCCATAGAAGATCGACAGCCTTGTCTTGTAAGTGTCATCCTCTTCGTGCTCTTAGAATCTGACTGGTTACAATTAGCTACGGACTGTGATGGATGCGACGAGACAACGTGATGGCAGACATGTCATGCTCAAAAATCTCATTCCTGAGGAAGTTCCACACAAGTTGGAAATCACTCAAATGTTCTCATCCTCAGAACATGCACTGAATCTTTGCAATCACTGTGTTCCATCGCTCGACATTGTCAAAATACCCAATTTAGACCAGAAATTGATGGTTATGTCCCTACGGTGAGTTTATTGCATTCTTCACCCAAATTTTCGAGGTGTGTTGCACCGTATGCTGTCGTGGAGAATCAAACTTGAAATAAGTGATACGGTCCGTCTCAACATGGGCCGCTGAGTGCCCTTCAAGGTCCTGTAATATCTCCAATATCGTCTTGCGCTCCATCCGAAGCACTTCACGAAACCATTGGTGTAGGAGCTGTACCACCCGAGGAAGTGACTAACGCAAGTATGTTGTCTTTATCGCCATTAAGCCCGTGATGCCTTGTAGTCGAGTAGATATGAAAATGTGCAAACTATTCAAAACAGAGAACATGTACATGTGCTGTTTACCGATTACCGAATTCGAATTCTCAACCATCCCTGTCTATATTACTTTACTCAAACAGCCCCGGGCCGGGCCATCCCGGCATAATCGATCCAGATTGCAGGGTGTATGGTGTATGTTAGTTATGCTTGGCGTGATTCCCACAAGTGCACAGCCGCGTGAGGCTGTGCCGCCGCCGCCGCGCTGATCTAACCCCTGCCCTGATCCTGCAGGCGCCATGCACGTAGCCGATAAATTCTCCATAGGTTTGCATCGGGGATGATCGAAAGGACGCAAAATAGCTTCTGAGTCTCGGCCATTACGTTGATATTCGACTCATACGACCCCTCTGCATGAGGAACCTTCTAGAGCATAGTATGACCTGATGAACATCTCGTGTGCGACTCGCTTCCATTGTTGCCCTCAACTATAGTCGTTAACTGCAATACGTACTATGGTAGATTGTCCGTCCTCAACAGCGTAGAAGTACTTTTCCGACTTGAGCCAAGAGGGTTGCCATTGAGATAGTATCAACAGAGCTTGTAGCCATGTTTTGCGTAGCGGTCTCATGAACAGTGCTCTATCGTAACGAGGGTTCCCACCTGTCTATCACGGGACTCATTGTGAGCATGCATCGGTGTTGTCAGAGGGAGGGAGGAGAGATGTTAGCGCAGGCAAAGGCGACAGCGAGAGAAGACGGCACTTATGCTCACCATAATGGCGAGGACGTGGGGCTCCTCTAGGATACTACATGTGACTCAGAAAAACTTCTAACCAGCGACGATATATGATATATCGATAAACGAATATGGACGTGTCTAGAATCCTCGGTCACAAGGATAGCACACCCCCGCCGCATGCCGATGGCATCGGCATACAGGCCGACCACGACACACAATTTGCTAGCACATTGGTTCCCCCCATGTCGCTAAGGTCAGAAATAAACACAAAGACTTGTGATTCATTCAGGTAGTTACAACTTTGGTGGTTGAATGACTAGGTGATGTGCCTGGAAAGGCTAACTGCAGCCGTGTGTAATTAAATTAAATTAAACATAAACACACCTGATTACATAGGTGACTCTCCTCGACTCGGCGGCGCTCCGGGTTCGTCTCGATCGTCCACACGTGGACGTGGACAGTCCACGTTTGCTATTTGATTCGCCTCACCCTCACAAAAGAGGTGATATAGGACATGGGCACTGTTACAACTGATCTCTTTCACTTCTCCCACTTCATACTCACACGCTCTTACTTTTCGGGTCTCATCAAATAGGTACTGTATGTCCTATTCGATCTCCGCATTCGACTAAATCCTGTTCGACTGGTTACAAGAATGGCCAGCAGAAGCTTTACGACATATCAACATCAGGACCATATAGAACAGGCAAGCAGAGAGATTGGCATACTCTTCCCAAGTGAACTGTGGTGGGATCACTACCATCATATCAAGCGTCGTGGTTATGAGCTTCGTCCACGGTATCGCCCAGACTTGGAACCATCATGGAGAAAACCAGGAGTAGCACCCTTGTCCATAGCAGATCGAGAGCCGTGCCTTGTAAGTGCCGTCCTCTTCGTGCTCTTCGAAGCCGGCCCATTGCATTAGCTACGGACTGTAATGGATGCAACGAGGCGACGTGATGGCAGACATGTCATGCTCAAAAGACTCATGCCTAAGGAAGCCCCGCACGAGTTGGAGATCACTCAAATGTTCTCATCCTCAGAGCATGCCTTGAATTCTCGCAACCACTGCATTACATTGCTCGACATCGTCGAAATACCCAATGCAGACCAAATATTGATGGTCATGCCACTTTTATGTCCCTTCAATAACCCTCGTTTTCAAACATTTGGCGAGTTTATTGCATTCTTCATGCAAATTTGCGAGGTATGTTCCATCGTCTGCTGTCGTGACGAATCAGACACTGAAATATTTGCGACTCGGAATTAGGGTCTCCAATTCATGCATGAGCGAAACAGCACACAGGTACGCATTGACTACCCCATATGTGGAGCACTTTCTGAGATATTTTTCAGGGACTGCACGGCGAATAACATCATGCTCGACCCGTCTGACATGTACCCTGAAGGGTTCCATCTCACCAAAAGAAGAGGTAGACGATACACACGGACGCAGCGACCGCCGCGCTACTACTTGATCGACTTCGGCTTGTCCCGGCAATATCTGTCGCGCGATGTTCTCGACGAGCCATGCTGTGGGGGTGATTGGTCGGCACCGGAGCACAAGGTTGGAACGCGGTGCAATCCGTTTCACACGGATATCTATTACCTTGGTAATCTCATTCGACAAGAATTCATCCAGGTACGGCCCGCATCTTTTAACGTGGAGGGTTACTGAGGACGTACTGAACGTGTTCGTCATCAGAAATACGAAGGCTTCGAATTCGTTGAGAACTTGGTTAGCGAGATGACAGACGTCATTCCTGCAAGGCGCCCGGTAATCGAGGATGTACTGACGAAGCTCGCTCGGATCCGCGAAGGTTTGAGTGGACTGAAACTACGGTCTGCCATTACGTCGAGGCGGGATCCTAGACTATTCACTGCATTCTACAGAGCGAGACAAGTCATCAGGACTTTTAAGTATATCATCTCAAAACAACCTGCCATTCCAGAACCTTGAATACGTACTTATGGTGCTATACTCTGGCATCCCTTATGCTCTAGCTCCCTTCGTTACTGACTTCACCTAAGACTGATCCTTTTGTCTTTCTCCTTGCTTGCGAATGATCACTCCCTGTTGACACTCCTTATCATTCATCTATAGGTTGGATTTATGATAGAGGGGGGGGTTGGCTACGATACAGAGCCAAACCGACCCTACGGGCCAATCATGATTCTCATTTATGCCAATCTCTGATGCGGTCTATTATGAAAGTAGTGAGAGACATGATTGGGAAAGTCAGGCGCCAAACAAAGTGGGTTTTCACCAGCACCCAGAACCTTATCCGGAACATATCACGTCCGCATCTGCTGACTAGGACTACGGCACACGCATGCTCTTCTTCCAAATGGTGTGACTTGAGAAGATCGTGAAACAGAGCGAAGAGGAAGAACGTTTCGGAGTCTGTGCGCTTGTGCGCTTCGATTGACTGGATCCTGTGACCGTTTCAGTACAGCGGTATGGCCGGGGCATAAGCGAGGCGAAACGCGCAATCGGTTTAGTCTGAGTCTGAATCGGGATACACACGGAGGGGAGACGGGGAGGTCACGGGATATGAGCAAGTAAGCGGAAAATTATCGGACATCGGACATTTGCTCCGAGCCCTACTATATAAGGTTAGATCACTTCATGGATCCCGTGCGTGACATGCATGACAGGCGAGGCCGCCAAGCCCCATTACAACCCGTCCCCTGCCAATTTCTAAACCTCAATCACTTCCTACTACAGTCTCACTCGACTGGTTAAGAGAATGGCCAGCATAAGCTTTACGACATACCAATATCAGGGAAATACAGAACAGGCAAGCAGAGAAATTGGCATGCTCTTCCCGAGTGAACTGTGGTGGCGGGATCACGACCATCATATCAAGCGTCGTGGTTATGAGCTTCGTCCACGGTATCGCCCAGACTTGGAATCATCACGGAGAAATCCAGGAAGAACGTCCTTGTCCATAGCAGATGTACAACCGTGCCTTGTAAGTGTCAACCTCTTCGTCCTTTTCGAAGCTGACCCATTACATTAGCTACGGACCGTGATGGATGCCATGAGGCGACGTGATGAAACATGTGCTCAAAAGGCTTCATGCCCAAGGAAGCTCCACGCGAGTTGGAAATTACTCAAATGTTCTCATCCTCAGAGCATACCCTGAATCCTCGCAATCGTTGTGTTCCATTGTTCGACATTGTCGAAATACCCAATGCAGGCGAGAAATTGATGGCCATGCCAACTTTATGTCCCTTCAATAACCCTCGTTTTCTCAAACATACGGCAAGTTTATTGCATCCTTCACACACATTTGCGAGGTATGTTCCATCGTTTGCTGTCGTGGCAAATCAAATTGTGAATGTTTGTGACTCGGTATCAGGCAATTCATGCATGAGCGAAACATCGCACACAGGTACGCATTGTTTATCCCATATGTGGAGCACTTTCTGAGATACGTTTCAGGGACTACACGGTAAATAACAACATGTTCGACTCGTCTGACATGTATCCTGAAGGGTTCTATCCCACGAAACGAAGAGGCAGACGATACACATGGACGCAGCGACCACCGTGCTACTACTTGATCGACTTTGTCTTGTCCCGGCAATGTCGGTCGCGCGATGTTCTCGACGAGGCTGTCCCGGCTATACCTCGCCAAGGCCCAGGAGGCTCGGCAGACCGTCCAGGTTCGTTGCACAGCTAGCCGCTGGTAGTACCAGTCTCCAAAGATACTGATGTCCTTCCGCAGCTGGTCACCGAGGAGGGCGTAAATGGGGGAAGATACGCCTCCGCCTTCTGTGTTAGTCGACTCGAACCGGACTGCGGCTGTAGGGCGCTGGAAACCGGCCCTGACGGGGCGAGCGCCGCCTTCATCCCACCACGACACGTTATACGCGTTATCTTCGCTTCCGCTCCCACCTACACCGACCTCTGCATCAGTCGCGTCTCCACCGTCCTTGTCTGTAGAAGGCCCTACGTGGCAGCCTGTTACAGATACTATATTGTCTCCGACACCCCTGGATGATGGTTCGTCCCTAGTGGGTTCTTTGTACGACCGTCCGGTTCCAAGTCAAGGCCAAGGAAAGCCATCGCTTGACGCCGCACGTCCGGCCATATCTTTGCTTCCCACCCCCCCTCCGACACTTGCACTAAGCTCCCCGCCCACCCAAATTCCCTGAAGAGTTCTCGATCTGGTCCTTGAAGTCCCGAGAGGAAATTGATTGAAGAACAAGACAATGCAATAACGCAGTGGAACGTGAATGTGACATTGACTCCGACAAACATCATGATTGAATATGGGTAAGTGGGATGGTGTAAGTAAGGGTACAGGCTCTAAATCTTAAGTGACTGACAGATAATGTGAATCGCGAAAAATAAACGGGGAATCGTTCATGACGAGCTAACTAAAATCCACAATATATGTCTTTGGCGGGCGCAAGCACGAGCACCAAACAATGATGATCATTAACGCCGACGTGGGCGCTTGAGCAGTCTCTGGGTGTCTGATGGCAAATAGTTCTAGGACGCGATAGCATTAGTTTCTCGCTCGGACGGAGGGACCATACAAACAAACCTCGAGTTCCTGGAGTGCTCGGTCGGCTGTGGCAGAGTAGTTCGTGGCCGATGCATATCGCTCCCAGAAGGGTTTGGTCATTACAAGTTGTTTGAAATCCTCGGCACTAAAAAAATATTCGTTCCCTTGGACCCTGAACAATGAAAACGTCCTGCTCACTATTGCAGCCAATCCTCGATCAATGTGATATCAGATGGCCCCATATGGGGCCTCCAAGTCTTGAGAAGATATCGGGTCTGTGATACTTGC
>QFEA01002467.1:964-22837 GCA_003315975.1 Lactifluus echinatus
AAGACCCACGTCACTACGATACACAGACAGCATGTAAACGTCCATGAAGTGCTACATGGGGTTCTGCACCTCAAGGCGCACAATAATCGAAAAAAAAAGGTTACTGTAGCGGTGCAAGTGGCGAGCGGGGAGGCGAACCGGAATTGACTTAACAAATCATAACTAATTTAATTTGTTATGGCAGTAGATAATTGAAACCTGCTTGTGCCAAATCATTTTTCGGTAAATTTCATTTTCTGGAAAATGGCCGAGTGCCAAATGGAGCATATGGCCCAATAACCAAGCTGTTATGGAGCAGATGATGAGAAATCTACTTCTCTTGGCTTGCTGGTTTGAAACTTGCTGGTGACACTAAGTAAATTTTCATTTCTGGTTCCGGGTGATGGAGTTGTCTTAACTCAGCATAGGGCATAACCAAGTGGTTATGACGGTAGATGAGAAATCTACATCGGGTTTGAACCTCTTGGCGCCACAATATTTTTCAGTAAATTTCGTTCTAGATCGCATAACACTGGCTCAGTGCGCATCTGTATATAACAGAATGTCATGGGGGCTAGCCCCAGGGGCCCCGCCTTATAAGTGATCTTTATGAGCCCAAGGTAGGAAGACGCCCGGACGGGGTGACGGCTCCCAAAAATAATAATAGTAGATAGTGTACAATGTGTGTAAATTCTTAAGTTATAGAATCGTCTGACTTACTAAGGCTGTTTTAATGCCATCTAAAATATACGGTGGATGTATAAGTTAATTAGTGGCCCTGTGAAGTGCTCGCTGTGAAGTGCTCGGATCCCGCTCAGTTCGTTATTCGGTCTCACCCTTTTGCTCTGGTTGCAACTTGAAGCCTTGACACTTCACCTCTTCAGTCCGGACTATCCAATCTGCCACAAGGGTCTCCGAGCGACCCCAGAAAAGGTCCTGTGGTACAATGAACATCCTATTTAGATCTTGGGGTGGCCTCATGACGCCCATAACACAAGGAACTATCGTATCTATTCCTCCCCTGTCGCGTGGATCTGCATTAAACGGTTCAATTTTCCACGTGGAACGACCGCCGCGCCTGGGTCCATCTTCCATTGTAAGCGCTTCCGAGAGGTCGTGCTTGTGAGTTCGGGGTGGAGCATTTCCCGAGGGGTGATGGGTACAGTGGAGAACTGCGAGTCGTCAGCACCAAACAGATGAACCAAGACTCACCGAGTAAAGTGCCGGATGCAAGCAGAAAGAGGCCGGTCGAGTGAACAGGTGAAAGCAGATGTTTTTACAGTGAAGAGGTCCGACGAGTCGTTGAAAAGACGTAGCGTCGGCGAGGGAGGGAGAGGGATGTGGCAGAGAAAAAAAAAAAAGAGAAAGGAAGAAGAAATGCGGGCGCACGCGTTAGGTTTCGAGAACAATTGGAGCTCGCTCGCTCCCTGAATTGCCTATCCTAATTGAAGAATTATACGTCCTTTTATACATTGAGAGTGCCGGCGACCGGGTAGTAATAGAGTCCGAAGAAAAATGGAGAAGTGAGAGAAAATAGTGAGTGAGGAAAATTTGAGGAATGTAAAGATTGTTGGACGTAAGAAAAGGTCGCCCGAGCCCTTGTGGAAGTGAAATAGGACGTCGGTTGTGGTAGAATGCGGACTAGAGAGCGTATGGATTGAAGGTAAAGTCCTAGGTAGGAGAGGCCGTGCGGCCTCGGGCGATGAGCTGTGTCGAGAAGCGATGATCTATGCAGGAAACAGCATAAAAACACGGTAAAATAAAGCGTACGATAGTATGAAGGACCAGTGTAGTATTGTCACCGGATCCTAGTCGTTCGGCCAGGCGAGGTGGTGACACGTCGAGGAGCAAAGCCAAGGCGGCCAAGGCGGCGGGAGGGAGAGACGGCTCAGATTAGCGGCGGGGCGCTCCGGAACGGATTCCGAGCCGAGCTCAGCCTTAGAGACTTATTAGAGAGCGGCACCCTATGAAAGGCACGGCAGGGAATCTCTGGAGCTCAGGTGGTACCAGGTCAACTTGACTCGAGCAACTGGCATCATGCTGTCGTGGAGCTCTTGCGCCTCCGGAGGTGTGTGCGCCTTTAAGTTGCAGAACATCCGAGCCCATCCATGCCGTACAGAATAGGCCAAGATTTCCTACTTCCATACTTCTCACGAACCTGGAATAGGAAGCGCTGAAAAATAATGAATATGGTAGATTGGCGGATAATGGACAGTCATTGGTAGGACATGGGCCCCACGCTCGAATCACATCTTCCTGAACAGACATGCATGGTCAGCCTCGGTCTTCCTCGTTATCGATATTGTTCATAGAGGGCGGCTTTTAATTTTCTATCGTCAAGTCGTACATACCAGTCATTGCAATAGTTCTGGCATGTAAAGTTCGAATTCTACATATACGGCCGCGGCATGTCAGCATTGTTTGTTTGTTTTTTTGAATTTATTTTGTCCGCTACGGGGGGGCCACCGACCGTGCTCTGTGCGTTGTCTACCTTGGGATCCCGAGCGTCCCTCTTAAGGCCATTGTGATCGATATCTCAGCGGCCCTCCCTGGGGACCTTTCCCCTAGTACATGTCTATGCCCTAAATTGTACCGTCTTTGTAAAGCAAAAATGTTCCTTTTCTCGACTGTGATTCTTCCGCATGACGTGAGCGCAAACTTCCGTGGTCACATGGTGGGGAAACTCCAGTTTATATTGTACTGTATTATTAAATCTCTGGTTGGTCCCGCGAGTTGAGACGATCATAGAATATTCTCGTGTCAGTGTCACTACATGTAAGAAAGCGTGATTCGTTTATATAGGACATAGAAGCAATTCATGTAACGGAATTCATCTCAAAAATGTAACCAGTCAGTGGATAACCCTTGGGTTAATTGGGACTTTGATGTATGTGCACGGGTCGCCTAACAGGGTGAATCTGAGTGCCGAGAATGAGCATCATCCAGGTCCAGTCCAATAGGTGCGCGATCGAGTTCCGAATCGTCTTTCTCGAGTGATCCTCGCTGGCCCGCTACACCGACTGTTGCTAAGCTCTGATTCGACGTCATCTCGACAGAAGCAATGCTATTTGATCCTTTGGGTGCTGATGACATCTCCCGCCCTTCATGCGTACCCGATCTTACCTGAGATTTACGATCCTTTCTCTCAGATAGGGCAGAAATTCCAGTGAGACAAATATCGCACCTGTGGGGAGAACGTGATCTCGATGTGGGTACTTTCATCCATGTCCTTGCGCAGTCGTGTACGAGATAGGAGTGTGTGATATATCATCTGCATGCCATTTGTATATATAGGAGACAGTTTCAGGGGAAAAAGAAGGGCTCACATGTGTGTACATTGGGCCTGCCGTCATGTCGAAGAGCCGGTAAGCTGCTACTTTCGGCAGTAAAAACCAGGTGCCTAATCCTCCGACTGTCCAAAGAGTAGCAAGTAAACCGATTTGAATGGCCCGGCGAGCGAGATAGTCCAAAACACTGTCGGACCTCTGGAAACCGCTACGAGACTTCAAAAGCGCCCGGGTAAGAAAGGCTGTGGAGAAGTCTCAATCGCCTTCCTTGAGGAGTATGGAAAAGGACGTACTCGTAATGAGGCATTCAGATATGGCTTGTAACATGTGCCAGACAATCGATACAACTTTTTGAGATGTGGTAAGAAATAAAGTTGCCGCAAAGGACCTGGGGTATATACTAGCATTAGTATGAACGGCGATTGGAGTGCCACCAGATTCTTACGAGTTCAGAGTTGCATCCCAGGTCATTACTACGGAGGTTATGCCTACCATGAAAGCAGAAGTGGAAAATGCCATGACTAATCCGCTCTGAAGGCGGCTCTTTGTCAGATTATAAATCCTAGCAAACGAGGGATTGAGCAGGGTCTCGACAAGAGACACCGAAATCACGTAAACAAGCCACTAACCGAATTGCGAGGAACATGTTTGCGGACAGGACAAGAATACATTGACACAGAGAATGGGAAAGGGACTCCCATGTGCACACTTGAATGAGTATGAGCATCTGCATGCGGTTTCATAATCATACAGTACAGACCTTGGGGGCTTAGAGATAAACCATAACGGCCAATGCTGTAGATTGCCTCGATGAGCAAGTGATTAGAAGAGTCGGAAAGGAATCTGGGCCTTACAAGATACTCCAAGCCATTTTCCATAGTCTAGCATCTGTCTCAGTCGGATCAAAAGATTCAATATAGGAAATGAGAAGTCATACGCGACGCTTTGGAATGCAATGAGGGCAAACTGGAACAAGACGAAGGATCTGTAAAGAAAATGAGTTTCGTCACAATGTTGGATAGTCATGCTCACTTGACGCGTTTCGAGTCCTGGAAGCCTGCTTCCATGTGAGACAACTAGCAAACAATAGCTATGATTTACAACGAATCTCACCGTTTGTCCAGTACGCATAAAACTGTTGACTAACGACCCCGAAAAGATAAGCATTCACTGGTTAATGCCTCAGTAAACGCGTCTTTCAAGTTGAGAATGTCAGTTGATGCCTACACAGGAACGCCAGTAGGAGCATCCCTGTAATCTATTAATATTATAAGACTGAACGCGAAGATATCGATAACTTGCCTAAGCTTAACGAAGGACTGATGGAATGGCCGTTTATTATTACGTCCAGGGCCATTGTTGAAGATCTATGGGAGGAGGATGCGTTCCCATTAGCGTATCGCGCATTTTTGTATCGAGAACGAGGACGCTGAGGCGAATAGTATTGCCCAGCACGGTGACGGGTTTCAGTTTCAGTCAAGATTTAAATTACGGCATCTAGGCGATCATAAAGAGACCGGAAGTAGACTAAGACAGATGTGGGTAACGGGCGGAGGGTATTTGTTTGTCGGTTTCAGCTACGTATATGTGATTGACCCCAGCATTATTACGGCGTAGAGCGTAGAGATGACTTCTTTACTGATGCCGACTTACCACACCGCTCCACCGGAAACGTTTCAGGACCAATGCATAACATGAGAAACAAAGCCAAGCGTAAACCCTGGATCAGGTGGTTAACATTAGCTTTGCTTCCCAGTGGCAATGTGATGTGATGGGTTCACGCAGCAGCCACCACTGTCAAGCTGATACCTATTTCGAGGAATTCCCACCACCCTGAGAAATTCCACTGCGTTTTTGGAGGATCTCCGGAATTTGAATTTGCTCTGGTTGATTGATCTAATCTAAAATGACTGGACATGCTCACCATATCTCTTCGGTTTATCGCGCTCCATCCCGTGCATACAGTAATGGTGCTCGCTATTTCGACACGCTGCACTGGCGAAGTAACGGAGGCCGATAGGAAATGACAGATCTGACAGATCTGACGCTTTAAATGTTCCGTGGTTAACATGCTGATGCTGATGACTTGTAGTAGACCAACAGTGTACATAGAGACGACGAGCGCATTAACTCTTCTGTCACAACTGAGAAGACCGAGACCGAAAGAGAGGTCCATACTTCATCAATTAGATAGCCAAGAACGCGTGCATGCATTAAAAAAAAAACGAATTTCAAATTTTGCTAGCGACAAAAAGAGCCGCGGCGGTAATTACCATATTTGATCAGATGTGCGTTTCCCAGTATTGTCACGTCAGGATCGCACTCGGGTATGGTGAACGCAAGCACAGCTGCTGGTCATTCTCCGGCTGCTACTGTGCGCGTGTTTTCATATTTCGACTTTTCGCTTCTAGCATGGTTCTCCCCATCAACCGATTCCTGAACCACCAGACCGTGACTAATTGATCTCACACATCCCCAACTTCCCACGGTCGTCGCAATCGTTGAACCTTCGAGTCCTTGTGCGCTAAATTCTAAGCAAGGCTCAACGCACGTCCCTCTGTATATGTTATTAATTTGACAGGTAAAGGCGGTGGCAGTCTCCCCCCAGCCTCAGCCAAGCATACCAGCATACCGACGCTGTTAAGTTACTTGTTGCCTCACATAAAGGTCGCTAGCTAACATATATACCCTTCTCTAGGACAGTAGGACAGGACAGTGCAACCTTCCTTGTATTCCAACTTAACCACGTCATTCAGCCCTTTCAGGGTCCTTGTCCGGTATTGATCAATACAGTATTGCATGTCATCTAGTCTCTGATCCCGGGCCTCAGTCCTTTCGGACCACGGCCGAGTACAGCGGCAGTGGAAAAACGGATCATCCCCCTCAACCGCAGCTCGGCAGACTATCACCATTATCTGACCGTTTCTGTGGCAGCAGCTGAAGACTCCTAATCTCAACCATACAATCACATCCAATCGCACGCGTGTACACGGGCACAGGCACTGATAGAAGTGTTTGTCCTCGCAGTCGCATTTGCCAATCTAGGCAAGGTCGACAGCAGTTGTTGGGGATCAGATTCTGTACTCACGCAGGTGATGATAGTTAGCCATACTCTATGACAGGCCTGGGAAAGAAAATGTCGGGGTGTTCGTCTCCGCAGGTGGGCAACTCAATGGATGTTCGCTAACATGCTTCCGCAGCCCGGCAGGTTGCGTCGTTATGTGAACTCCCGCCCATAGCACGTCTCAGATGCATTTCGTTCCTCCCCTTTGTGCTGCAAATTTGCAAATTTCTCGTTGTTCACCGTGAAGAACACTCTTGGAATCTTCCCGCAGCCCGCCATACCTGTCAAAGGGTACGATTGTCCCCTGTATGGTAGACCACACGGTAGGCTCCGTGATGCATACTCTATCAAGGATGGTGCGAAGTACTGCGGCGTTCATGGCCCTCAACTTGGATGACGACCGACTAGAGCACGAGGTAATGGAGCGCTATAGATGAAGGTCCTGTTCATATCCTCTCGGCCGGTTGACCGAAAAAACATCGTCATACATCGCTGAAATCCCATCTCAAATCCAATGAATGTTCTTCCAGTGAGGTATGGCCTGTGCAAGACTCGGAGCAGAAGTCTCCCCTTCCCAATAACGTTGCGAAAATCTATTCCTGTGCTTCCTTAATCATGGAGGCAGGTCCGTTCTGCTATTCTGAGTGAAGCCGCCTTTCTGTAGGTCTGCTAGTCCAGTCGACTAGGATCAGCGAAGACACCGTCTGGCCCGCGCTTTATCCGGGAAATTTCATGGCAGAGGCGTATCGGCACATCTTTTGATAACTCGAGCGTGTAGCGTTGTTTGATCGTGGCAGATGACACACGGCCTTTTTCGGCTTCGGTTTGTCGTACCCGCCGTTGTCATCGTCTTGTCCGGAGCATGGCATCAGTTGTTCGTCGTACGCATATACCAATCTAACTGGAACCTTATAATGACATAAATATCAATTGATGGCCTTCCGAGTTCCGAGTAACCTGCATAGTATACCTACTTTACAGTTAGCCCAAATAAGTCACCGTCGAAAGTGGGAGCGAGGATGGTGTCCAGGAACCAAGGAAGATCAGGAATTTGCCGCTGCCACATCTCGAAGAGATGGACCTGTTTCAGGCCTAGGTTTGGCCTCGGCAATGACCAGGGTTACTAACCTAACCCTAACTAAACGCGATCAGCGACCATAATGGCTCGTCAGATAGACCTCTAAGGACGATCGAAATCCTGATATTCACCAATCCTACCATCAGGGATCTAGTACAATATCAACGGGGGCTATGTATTGTCCAATGCCTTTGTGAAGATTGAAGCGCTGCAACTATGCCAACCGGTTGGGACATCACTGAGATGCTATCTTCTTCATTCACTTATTTGCAGCCTTAAACATTGCTTTGCCGTTAGCAGTGCTAGGAAAGACATCGCCGAGGCAATTATACATTACGCAAAGTCGGGGACATCCAAATGCTTCTATGAAGTTCTTTCACTGTGCCGCCGCATTGTGCCATCATTGCCGGGGTCGATGCCTTGTCACGACATGCCATCGAATGGCTTTTCTCTAGAATACGTGATAGACTCGAGGTAAATGAGACCTGGGCGTCCATCACACACCGGACACACTACCCCGCGTGTTTGACGGCATACCTTCAGGCACTCCCGTTATTGCAACGTTTGATGTGCTGTACAGCCTCAACACGAACAGTCAATGGTCGAGATATTGATGACCTTCAGAGACAGCTCCCAACACATTTGCCATCGAACTTGTGCCTATGAAGGAATGAAGAGGCCTTCGAGATGGTTGAACAAAGAAGGGCACCGTTTTGGGTCTTGTGCAGTATGTGTGGTTGTCGGAGGCCACTCGAGCACCTTCTGCGTCTCACCACTGATTGTTTACCGTAGCTTTTAATTCGTATTATGCAAGTACTTGTCCCCAAAGGCAAGAGCAAGAGCCGACGTAGACTAGGGATGTTGGCCAGGATGGAAGCGGGCGGAGTAAGAGCCGATGAAGGCATGGCTCGTGATGCAGTGATGAGGCAAATTCTGACAGTCCAGTGCTCGCTCGGAACGGAATATATGGCTCGGAGCGCCGGCTAACACCGAACACCGAATCATCTCATCTCTTCCTCCCGACCCGCTCATCCCATCCAAGACTGCACAATGACTCCTTTCTATTCGACGCTACTATCGACGGTGACTTCCTCTCTGGATTGCGAATTTACGTCAACGCCCAGTCGCACCAAACTCGCGCCTACAATGGTGACTTGCATCCTCAAAGTCCAACACTATTCACTATACGTAGGACCTCCGCTCGAATATTCCCTTACTAGGTTTCCCATTTTCCACAGACGGATCTTAGCTCTGTATTCCCCCCCCCTCCTCTTTTCGGCAGACGACGTCCAACTCTTCAACTCTACTTGTACGACTCACATATATTTGCGATAGATTGCGTCCCGTGTTTCACCAACATGATTAAAACACATCCATTTCACATTTTTTAATAAGACTTCGGGATTATATAGACCAGCTTCTTAGCTACATGTCTGTAATGTCATTTCATTGACAAATTTCTGGGCAATCGGAAGCCGGATGGCCCGGTTGCATAGCATGAGTTGCAAAACTTTTGTCACGGTCACGGTATGACACCGCAGAGAGAGCCATTCTGCTGGGTTCCCGCATATTCAAACGGAGAAGCGGACTTGTTCGCAGTGTGAAATCGTAGTCTCGTTGTTCCCCGTTATTCTTAGCCATATCCCTCGCGAGAGTCTTGGCATTTGTTAGCCTGCGCCGTGGACCAGCTCGGAGTCTCATCTACATGTCCTTTATACCGCTTTCTTACGAGCCTCAAAGCTTAAGACTCCGCTACCATTAATCTTTTTACCTTACCTTTTTGCATCTTCTCATATATACATACGGACTTACTCTTTGACCCACCGCCCTTTCCTATCATCTTTACATATCTAGGGAATATCAGTATCGGCTTTCTCCTTAATGACGCCTCTGTGACCTGTAAAAACCTTCTTGTGATGATGTGATGATAGCCTTAGCGCTTGGTAAGCCCAGAGCATTTGGGACAAACGAGAGAGGAGTCATCATCGGAATTATCACTCATCAGGGCTACAACTGGTCGTACTGGTCAGCGACGCCCTTTTTTCCTCGAGATCGATCAAGACAACGTTGCATCACAGACACGCACACTTCTCGAGGCCTCGTCCTGCCCGGAAACATTCCACCCTTATCACAACTTTGGCTTGCCGATTTCCCTTCGTACTGTGACATACCGGTGCCCGGCCAGTGGCAAGATTCTGAAGGCAAGCTGCGCGAGGCCCGATTATTGATTGCCGTGGATCAGGCACCTGTGTCATCTTTCCGCGAGTGGGGCCTTGTCCTGATGCTTTTTGACGGCTCATGAGACAAAGCACTGACCGCGCTTGCGAAATGCCATGGCAACTCTCAGAACACCAACAATTGGGAACAAGTCTATGCCGTAAAGAGACATGTCTGACAACTGTCCTACATCGTATTCGCGCCGTAGCCCGACAAAAAATCCGCTATGCCCCGTTCGCCCCATCTAACCGCCTTGTCAATGGGAGTATAACCCACGTCGCTCTTCACACGGATATCTGCGCCCCTTTCAAGCAGCAGCTTTGTGACCTCGAGGAAACCGTTGCTAGCTGCAAAGTGTAACGCGGTCTCGATGTTCCGCGTCCTCGCGTTGGCATCGGCGCCACGGTCGAGTAACAGCCGCACGACAACAAGCCTTCCGCTATGTGATGCATAGTGTAGCGGAGTCCAGCCGGCTTTGGTCCGGGATTTCACATCCGCCCCGCTCTTAATCAAAAGCTCGGCGATTTTGAACGTTCCTTCCTCCGACGCTACGTGTAATGGCGTCTGGTGGTCTTCGTTCCGTTCATTGACATCAGCTCCGCAGTCAAGCAAGGCTTGAATGGCGTCAAGGTTCCCCTCTTTCGACGCGGTATGCAACGAAGTGCTCCCCTCATTGCCTGAGATAGCGACAGGGCTGAGTGACGACTGGCCAGGAGTGTCCTCCGACATTGAGTCCACTTGGCGTCCCATATGTTTGGCCAAAAGCTTTACGACTGCCGGCTTCCGGCTGCGCAATGCCAGGTCAAATGCAGTATTATCTTCGTGACTCCGTATGTTGAAATCTGCGCCACAGTCGAGCAACAGCGCCACAATGTCGAGATGGCCTTTTTTCGCTGCTTCGTGAAGCGGCGTCAAACCCCTGCTATCTTGCAAATTTACATCCGAGCCGCATTTGACGAACAAGCGCGCAATCTCGAGTTGTCCCTTTTCCGATGCCTTGTACAGCGGGGTTTCTTTGTTCTCGTTCCGCTTATCAATCTCTGCGCCCCGCTGGGTCAGTAACTCCGCGACACTAAGATTTCCACTGGCGGACGCGATGTGCAGTGACGTCGACCGATCTGTTCCTTGTGCATTTACATCGACGCCATTGTCGAGTAATACCTGCACGGCATCTAAATGATCATGTTGTGACGCCAGGTGCAACGACATCCAGCCCTCTGCATTCCTGGACATCAGGTCCGCACCACGCTCTATCAGGAAGCGTAAAATATCCAGTCGTCCGTAATGTGCGGCTATGGCCAATGGGGTATTCTGATCCACTGTCCGGGCATTCACACTTGAGCCCTGATCCAGTAACAAACGGACTATGTCGAGATATCCATTATAGGATGCTGAATGGCATGGTGTCCAGCCATTTCTATCATGGGTATTGACATCGGCGCCATGCTGTATTAACAAGCCTGCGATTTCAAGATGCCCGTAACAAGTTGCCAGATCCAAAGAAGTTTCTCCATTCTGGGTTTTTACATCAACAGTTGAGCCATGTTGGTATGGTAACTGTGCAACCTCCAGGCTCGACCCCGTTTCATTTGGAATGTGGTCAAGTAGTTCCTGCACAATATCGAGATGTCCATTTGCTGATGCTGAATGCAAAGGAGTCCAACCCTCATTGTCAGGAGAGTCCACGGCTGCTCCACATTGGATTAACAACCGAACGATTGCTAGATGCCCATATCGCGATGCTAACTTCAACGAAGTCCAACCATCATTTTCACGGCGGTTCACGGCTGCGCCACTTTGTGTCAACAATTGCACGACGTCCAGATGTCCAACTCGTGATGCCCAATACAATGGGGTCTTGCCATCGTTGTTGCCAAGGTCCACAGCTGCACCGCGCCGTAGTAACGCCTGTGCAATCTCGATTTCTCCGTAGAGTGATGCCAGGGATAACGGGCTATCTCCGTCTCCATCCAGCACATCGACATCTGTGTGGTGTTTGAGTAACAACTCCATGTAGTCATGACGTCCACTTCTCGCCGCGTTGTGTAACGGACTGAATTTATCGTTGTCTAGAACATTAATGTCCGCACCGTGTTCAAGGAGCAACATTACAATATTTGTATGCCCTCTTGCAATAGCGGCGTGCAGTGGGGTGACATAGTAGCCGCCCGTCACGTTAACATCCCCTGGATGGGCCCTGATGAGATGCTCGACGAGGCGATGGAAACCACAGAGTGTAGCATAGTATAAAGGAAGGGCATCAGGCGGCGCTGGGTGCGTCCCGTACATGGGTTCGCGAAAGGGATAATCAATGTCATATATCCAGACCCATGTCGCAAAGTATGGCTTGCTGGCGTCAAAAAGGCGCTCCATTTGCTCCCCAATCCGTGACGACACGCCTTCGATGTTGCCATGGTCGAACCAATTCTGGGCGGCGTACAAAGCGAGGGGAAAGTTCTCCATTGTGCCCTTGTCCATCCGGTCGTCCAAATGAAGCAGGAGGCTAAGGGAAGCCTGGGCAAGAATGGCATGTGCGGACTGGGAATCGATGTGATAGCGGGAAAGGTTTTCCGACGCGATGGCAAGGCGACCGGATGTCAGGAATTCCTTTACGGAGAAATGGGAAAATTGAACTACTTGCGATCCATCTACTTTGACGACGGTGATTAGAGTAGAACATGCACGTAGTACGGTTTCTTTTGGGTCTTCTGAGCGCCAACCAACGTGGTATTCGGGAAGGCGATCGGGGTCGAATCGAATCGCCAGAACATCTGCGAGTTCTTCAACTCGAAGTGGGCGAGCTGCCACGACGAGGCATTGGAACAGGCGATGTGCATAATCTCGCTGTTCCTCCTCGATGCTTAGCAACGCATGTTCATACGTTTCATCGAGTGATTTCGGTAATTCTTGCAATGCGCGCCGAATCGCTGGCGGTGAACAACGACGGAGTGTTTCCAACTGACAAAAAACCCATCGAAACCTATATACAACTTAGCAACCAACAAGACGCTGGTATGACTACAACTCACATCCCATCCGCTTTTGTTGACAGGGTTTCGATTACTAGTTGCTTATCCTCCACTCTCCATCTCCGCATCTTTCGATCCGAAAGGACGACAGTCTTGACGTATTCATATATGTCATTCTTCTGACCAGTTTCTTCATGTATCGATAAATGGAAAGATGCAAGAGGTTCGAGAGCGGTTAAGATATCGGTCTCTGGGCGGCTAGCGACACAGATCCGTAGATTTGGAATTTTGAGAGTGACGAGATCTTCCAAGAGTTCCAGGACCTTTTCGCGTGCGGTTGGAAACCCTATCGTATTAGGACATTCATCAAGCCCGTCTACGATGATATAGGTCACAGGCTGCCCTGGCAGTTTGAGAATATTCTTCAGGCACTCTGCAAGTGTATCATTATCTGGTTGCTGAGACCCAGCATCGTGGGCCGAATATAGATCAGAGAGAATATCATGACAACGATCTGATTTTGCGGAGAATTGGGCGAGGAGAGAACAGAGTAAGCCGCGGACATCCTGCTTTGCTGTGTCTCTGAAGTCAAAGTAGAAATACCCGACTATGGCTAATCCTGCGTCGCGTCTAAGTTTGGCTTCTTGGATGACAGTAGAGCTAATTGATGACCTCATTAGCCTGGACAATGAAACCGATGTTTTACTTACCAAAGGATACTCTTCCCTGAGCCCGCTATAAGATCGGGAAACGAGAGGCCATCAGCAGCTGCAGTTGGTGGGAAGCCAGAGAAACACGCACGTTTCCCATGGATCCATAAGAGCGATCCGGTCGCCTTCCATTCCTCATAGGTGCTCCCTTGAGTAAACCATGCGGACGTTCCGCCGTGACGAGCCTCGATCGCACTGTTATGATTTTTCGATGGATCCGGAGGAGTGAGCCAAGTTCGTATTCTCTCCTGTAATCTGTCACCTGCGGGACAAAGTCAATAATCGCTCGAGTCACCGGAAATAAAGGCTAACGCTTCATCTTGTTCATCTCAGCGGTGACGTCTTGCATCGTAACTAGTATCGACAGTCAGGGGAGACCGCCAATGATCTCAGACTAATCATACCCAAAGCCTGCTGCATGCAATCCGTTGATGCCCTGCCATCTGTACAGACGACGGTCCTCGTCAGTATCTGACAGTCAATCGAGCGACGTTGGCTGGCGTACCGTCCATGACCACTTTCATGTTATTCACAAGGCCATGAACCACCTCCAAGGTCTGAGCCACCGTCATCCGAGCCTCATCCTGGGTGAGCCTGTCCAGCCTTTGCAGCACAGCTTCGATCTCACTCTCTCCCAAGAGTTTCTTTGCAAATTTCTCTGTGGCTGCTTAAGCAAGAAGGGTTTTAAAATAATGAAAACTCACTGAAACGCCCTTGTTTAATTTGTTTTGTCGCTAGAGCAAGTACAGCGAGGACTTCGATCAATATTTTTACGATGATATCGGTCATAGCAGGCGTGAATGGGATCTCGGTATAGACCCGGAGGCGATTCAAGAAATTTTCGACGCATTTAAAGAGGTCACCTAAGGCGTCATAGCTTGCAGTGACCCCATTGGCGGCCTGGGATCACTAGATACTCAGAAGATTGGATAGAAGAGAGCTGGGCAAAAACAATACCGTGAGAAGAGCATCTATGCCAGCAAATATCAATGTTGCGGGCTGGAATGGTACCTGAATGAAAAGTAACAACCCAGCCAGATTACCCAAACCAACCCGCTATGACTCACCAGGCTGGCTGCCCCACTAAGGACACTAGAAAATGCGTGAAGGACTTGAACTACAGGACTAAGCCAGTGGATCAATTTCGAGTTTCCGTCTCGATAGTCTCTGAACGCCCCTGCTCTATCCTGAAGTAGCTGAATGACGGAATCAGGCGATTGGCAGTTTTGGAGCATTTCAGCGAAAGCATTGTTCCTGAGATCTATCCCGGTTTGCTTAGTGTAGTCGTCCAAAGCATCGAGGATCAATCTAATGTTAGAGGTGGAAGCCGTTGTCAAGGACATGGATTCTAGTGACTTCTTTAAAAGAATGATGTGGAAATGGTATGATGAGAGAGCCGGGGCCGGGCAGAGTTGGGCGTTGGGGGCTGATTGCGGTGTGTTGTTCAAGACAAGCACCACACACCCATAATACATATTTTCCCAGGATCATCTGACTAGCTGGTTAATCCCAATCCAAGGAAAGAAAGGAACTTCCCGCTCACTGACGTATCGACACATACCGTACAGGTAATAAGCAGACTTTTGGCTCCTTTTCAAGCGCGGTTCTCGAGCCATGAGCTAAGTCTTCGGGGTTTTCCGGTGAAGGTGTCAAGCCGACGATCGGGCCACCCCCCGTAGCATCTTGAAGGATCCATTTTTCTCAACCCAAGTGTTTTACGGCACATCGTAGTATGCACCACGAGGAAGGAGCGCGAAAGTAATGTTTTATTTGTAGCCAGGATGCACAGATTATATACTACACATTTTGGAGTTCATGACTATAATCACTGTAGAACCGAAATCTCGTGAACTTAATGAATGCAATTCTAACGCGATTAAGTGCATAAAAGTACTCTTTCTGATAAAATAAATAAATAAACAAGTGAATTATGGCACGAAATTTGATATTAGAGCAAGTAGCTTCATAACCCAATATATGGCAACGTCATTAGATCGCTAACATGGTGAGGAGCGGATAAGCGGATCCTGCCGTATAAAGTCACAACGAGTCTCGGACGTGTCGCATTATTCCTCCACCCATAATCTCCGTATAGGATGTGGTTTTCAAACATGCTTGTTCTCGGAGACGGGTGACTGTCTGTATTTACTACTCAATCTCTCTGCGTTTTCCAGCTCCATCGATCAGTACAGGATGTCGGAGTGTTTGTGCCTTGCATTGCGGAGAACTGGGAATGAAGGTGACAGTTTTCAGTACCAGAAGGGTTGGGAAAATATATTTCTATTGGTAGTAACGGTTTTAATCTTGCTATCTGGTGATTACATCGAAGAGTCGAGCAGAGACCGTATTTCAGTCTGTGAAGTAGAGTGATGCCAAGTACAGTATAAATGAGATCTAGACTCCACCGCTGGGATATCCTGACAACAATCGTGCAATCCCCCGCTCTCCTCTTAATGCTAGCTGATAGGGTGTATGACTTTCGTCATTCCATACATGGACATTAGTTTGCACCGCGTTCGAGCAGGAACTTTACATTCTCTAGATGACTGACGACTACTACAAAGTGCAATTGAGTCCATTGGTCCTGCTTCTTTGTGTTCACATCGGCGTCGTGGTCGAGTAACAATCGTGCGATGACGAGATACGATGAGCATGGGGCTTTCAGCCGGCCCGGCTCCAGGAGTTCACGTCCGCCCGCCACCGGAGTCGATTAAGACGAGTCTTCCTTTCCACGATGCCACATGCAACGGAGTCAGGTAGTTTTCGTTGCGTTCGTCGACATCTATTCCGCAGCCAAGCAACGAATGTACGGCATCAAGCCCCTCCGCTCCCAAGGCGCTGTGCAGTATAGAGCGAGCTCTATGGCTGAGCTCGGAATCCGTTCCGAGCCGGTCACGCCGCCATCTGAGCCGTCTCTCCTGCCCCAGCCTTTGCTCCTTGACGTGTAACCTCCCCGCTTGGCCAAACGTCTAGGATCCGGTGACACCACCGATTCTTTCATACTTCCTCATCGCCCGAGGCCGCGTTGCCTCTCCTGCATTGGGCATCGCTTTATTTCGAATACGAAGGATATGGACACACGTCCATCGGGTTTCGGTTTTGGACTCACCGTACGCTCTCATTTACCGGTCTTTTATACTACTTTCTTCCTAGATTATTGCTTCGCGTTATACCACATCGCCCGACACCGCACGGCGTTTCCTACATCAGACTCTGCTTTCAAACCACATGCTCCTTAGTTCTCATTCTACCCTTACCAACGTCGTATTTCGCTTCAAGAGGGCTCGAACCACCCTCCCTTACGTCCAAACTATCTTTTACTCTTCAAATTTCTTCGCTAAACCATTTTTCTCTCTCTTCTCCATTTTGTCGGAACTCTTACTACCCGGTCACCGGTACGCTGAAATGTATTAAAGGCTCTTGATTCGTTGCAGTAGAGGCAGACAATTTAGGGAGCGCGACGAGCTCCAGTTGTTCTTGAAAGGATTCCAACGCGTGCGCTTTCTCTTTCTCTTTCTTTTCTTTTCTTTCCTCTTCGCGACCATCTCGACTTCTCTCTCGACCCCTCGACCCCTCTCTCGACTGGCCTCATCGACGCGACGTCTTCAAGAGACTCGCCGTACTTCCCGAGCGTCGATAGCAATCGACTTTCATTTGATCATTCCACAAACAACACTCTCAAACCAATTAGGTGCGTCCTTGGTCAATTGTTAGGTCGCTAACGACTCCTAGGTACCTCTGACTTCTATCAACTCGGGGAAACCGCTCCGCCCTGAACTCGATGCGTAACTCCACAGTTGCGCTCACAGCAGCGATGTCATCTCCTCAGTGCCAGAGACAGTGGTATCTCCGGCATGGCTGAGCGACGACTACGAAAGGTCGGCAAGAAATTTTCTGATAGTGCGTCCAATTGACACCCCATGCGCTCGGCTAGGGACCTGGCGGCTCTGCTTTCCCACTGCCCAATGCCAAGTCTAAGGCAGTCTTATCGTCCCGGTTCCGTATGTCAACACCGAAGTCGGGTATCAGCTTCACAACGTCGAGGTGTCCATTTTTTGCTGCCTTATGTAGTGCTGTCCACCCCAGATTATCTTTCGAGTTCGCACTCGAGCCGTGTGTGATTAACAAACGCGCTATCTCGAGTTTCCCGTTGCCTGAGGTGCCGTCCAACGGAGTTTCTCTTGTTCCGCTTTTCAACTTCTGAGCCTCGCTGGTCCCCATTGATATAATCGAATTTGAGCTTACACCACTTGCCAGGATGAGGGCAGATCAGCTATTTGATGGCGCATTGGAGATTCCAGATACCCTGGGATATGTTTGAATTATCAAAAAATGAAATCCGACTGCTCCCAATCATCCATCTCTGTGCTCATTAATGAGCTGGTGAATTCAGAGGTCAAGCTGGTCATCTTTTGAAATGTCTTCCCAAGAGGCTCTTAGCATAGTCTCAAGACAATCCCATGGTATCCTTGTAATACGCACTACTAAAAAAATATCCATTTAGTACGACAGTGGGCATGGCATCATCATTGCAGTGTCACAGATTCACGTGTGATACAAAGTTTACACGTGAGTATTTCCCGGCCGCCAGTTGTGCCTCTATCTTTCCACACAATTTCCGTGTGTGCCTCTACGTGTGTGCCTCTATCTTTCCACCTCTACCTTTCCATACAAGTTCCGTATACCTCTATCTTTCTGCTTTCCACACAAGTTTAGTGTGCCTCTTGCAATAATAGCAATAATATATTTGTTTGAGTCCTTCTGATTGAATGAACCCGCGTGTCCCGGAGCACGTACGCGATAAGCGAACTCCGGATCACTTCGGACATTTACGGACCGGGTAACCGACGCGCGTCGATGGCACTGGACGTTCTGATTACCCGTTATAGTATATATATACATGATCTGCTATATACATGATCTGCACACGCGCTGATGCGCGTTGGACTTTGTACATACAATATTGCGTCTCTATCTCACAATATTCGCACACAACTAACTAGGTATATAGATCCTAGCTTATACTCTCATTTGGACAAGTCTCTTTACTGTACAACGTATATAAAGTGCGCTGTAAGTAGAAGAAATATAAGTCTTCAGAAGTTGCTCTGAACGACCCTAAGTAACTGCGTGACCTCAAAGTTCAACATTTCACACGACTGAGGGGCTGCGTTACTGCTAAGTACTGCTTAAATACTGTAATAGTCCGGAGAATAGAGTCTGTAGCAATAAGTACAGTTGTGAAGCAAAATGTGAGACAGATCAACCAGAGTATGTGAAACCGCGTTGCTATAGATAACAGCGCGTTTATGTTATCTAAGCGAACCGAATGGCCGCATCGTCAGGCTCCACGACGCCTGACTGCTCCACGACGCTCGCTCCACGATGCCCGCTCCACGGGCCTACTATGTACTAGTCCGATCACATACAATAGTCCGATTTAATGTAATTCTCCATTGAAACAGTATAGTTTATTGAAACATAGCGGGCTGCGGGCATGCCTGCACCGCGCCCGCGCGCCGCACGCATGGTTTACTCAACACCTCTATCTTTCCATACAAGTTCCGTATGCCCTAACTTTCTAATTCCCACATCAATTCCGTGTGTGCCTCTATCTTTCCACCTCTACCTGTCCATATAAGTTCCGTATGCCTCTGTCTTTCTCCTTTCCTCACTAATTCCGTGTGTGCCTCTATCTTTCCCATGCAAGTTCCGTGTGCCTCTATCCCTCCATACAAGTCCACTGTGCCTCTATCTTTCCATTCTGCGTCCTGATCTATGTTCCTCGTTCCTACGTGCATGTACAGTACAGTATTAATAGGCAAGGCTAGGTAAGGTCAAGTCCTCCTATTCCCCGACCCCCCCTCAGCCGTATCGTATCAAAAATGCCATCGATCCCAAACCGTGCTCCCGATTCCAACGACATCCTAGCCAAGTACATTGCGGAAGCTCGGAAGATCAACAACAATTTACCCCCCACAGTTACTATCGATGCTTTGAGTGGACTTTCCACTTCACCTGTACGGGTGGCGCCCGACGACGCGAAGGCGCTCGCGCATGCCCTATGGGAGAAATACCGCACTGAGCAACGACAAGACCCCACGCGCCAGAAGGAGAACACTACGCAGATACTACAGTATGGCGGTAAAACTATGCGCTACTCTGCATTCACCTCCGGTACCAAGCCCCCCACGGGCTATCCTCTCTACATTGCCCTGCACGGTGGCGGCGGGAAACCTACAGCTACAAATAATGCGCAGTGGGAAGAAATGAAGGCGTACTACCGTTCCAGTGTGACGGCTGGTGTGTATGTAGCACCACGCGGAATCACCGACACCTGGGACCTCCACTTCCGGCCCGAGTCGTACGTCCTCTACGAGCGCTTGATCGAGAATATGGTCGTATTTTCCGAGGTGGACCCGAATCGGGTGTATTTCCTTGGCTATTCAGCCGGCGGAGATGGTGTCTACCAGGTGGCGCCGCGTCTGACAGACCGACTAGCGGCAGCGAGCATGTCGGCAGGGCACTCCAATAGTGTCAGCCTGCGCAACTTGCGGAATCTACCGTTCCTGATGCAGGTGGGCGAGAACGATGGCCAGGGTCCTTCCCAGCACAATCGAAACCACGTCACAGCAGAGTCCAACGACATCCTCAATGCCCTCGCCGCAACGGCGCGGGAGGGCTACAGGCATGAAGCGTACATCCACGTCGGTTTCGGGCACAACGTTCACGACCAGGACACCGATAAAACGCTACATACAGTGTTTGCGAACCCACACGCCTGGCACACCAGCGGTGACCACAGCACAACGGAGCGCGATACCAATGCCGTGCGCTGGATCGACCAATACCAGCGGGATCCCCTCCCGAAGGAAGTAATATGGGACCTGAAGACTCGGGCAGACCGTGCAGCACCGGGCCTATGGGCACACGGGAAACGTGGGCAGCAGGCGTACTGGCTCGACGTGGGCGAGAACACTGCAGAATCTCTGGGAATCGATCACGTCCGTGCGTCGTACGACCAGAATGTCATTACAGTACACGAGGCCAAGAAGTACCTTCGGATACTCTTGAACATGGAGATGGTAGACTTCAAGAAGCCGGTACAAGTGACGGTGGGGGGAAAGAGTTTCCCCGTCCAGGTGCAGCCGTCGTTCAATGTGCTGGTGCGCACGCTCCTGGACCGTTGTGATCCGCATTACATGTTCTATGGCGAAATCACGCTCACAGAAGACGCCGCTGGGTGGCACGTTGCCACAGCGTAGCAATTCGAACTACTGTACTGACTCGCGCAGCGCTGTAAAAGCGCCCGGACTGATCAAACTGGAAGTGTAAAACCTTGTACGTTATCATGGCCTCCACGGCCTGTTTCGGAGTGTTGTCAAGCGCGCCTGAAGGGTGCGTATAGGATTAGTTATGTTCTGATTGTCTCGGACGTATGTGTGCCTTGTCTCGGACGTATGTGTGCCTTGTCTCGAACGTACTGTGTGTCTTGTCTCGAACGTATCGTGTGTACTTGTACTTGTATGTCGTCGAGCCCCTCAAATTCGAGTCGTCGTTTTCGCTCCTATCTCTCCACGCCCACAAACGACATCTGTTAGGTTTAGGCTCAACATCGGCCTTCGAATACCCGGTGGCGAATAGAGGACAAAAAGTTGGTTATCGATTCACTCACCCAACGAGCTGGCGGGATGTACGGCAATCCCTGTTTTGTTTAGAGATGTACTACCTACTCACGGGATAACATAGGTTTCGATGGGTATACTGTCAGTTGGAAACGCTCTCCCGTTGTTTTCCGCAAAGTATTCGACGTGCTCTGAATGAATTGCCCGGGACGCTAGACGAGACCTACGAGCATGCGCTACAGAATATCGATAAGGAAAAACGGGGGTATGCATATCGTCTGTTCCAGTGCCTCTCACAGTATCTGTTCGTCCGCTTCGTGTCTAGGAGCTTGTGGAGGTTCTTGCCATTCGCATTGAAGCGGGGTCGATGCCCTGGTTCAACGCAGATTGGCGCCCCGAAAATGCGGAGGAAGTGGTGCTGTCCGCATGTTCCACCTTGGTCTCCATTGTCGACGTCGATGATTCTAAGGTCGTCCAATTCTCACATTTTACTGTGAAGGAGTACTTGACCTCATCCCGCCTGGCAAATTCCCATCATGTGTCCCACTATCACATTCCCATAAAAGCCGCGCATACGGTCCTTGCGTAAGCTTGCCTTTGCATTTTGCATACTCCTCCAATTAGATGACAGCATCAACGATAAACGCATCAAGGATTTCCCCCTCGCTACCTACGCCGCACAGCACTGGGTTGGCCATGCCCAGTTCGATAATGTATCACCACTTCTCTAAGAGGCGATGGATTGTCTCTTTGATAGGGACAAACAACGCTTCGCAGTATGGATCAGGTTGTATGATCCCGATGATCCTTGGGGTTTACACATGTCCACCACTCAGTCGAATCAACCTGAGGCGCTCCCGTTGTACTACGCAGCTCTCTGCGGCTTCCTCCATAGTAGAATGTCTTGTCGAGATTCATCCGGAAGATGTCAACACCATCAGAGG